>JAVHMZ010035437.1:0-12539 GCA_034782995.1 Amazona versicolor | reverse complement strand
TCCACTTCACTGCCGCCTACCAGACCGGCCGCGGCGCCGTCGCCGAACAAGCCGGTGCTGATGAGATTGGCTACGGAAAAATCGTCCTGCTGCACGGTGAGCGAACAGAGCTCGATCGAGAGCAGCAGGCACGCCTCATCGGGAAAAGCGCGCACGTAATCGGCTGCGCGGGCGACTCCTGCGGCTCCTGCGACACAGCCCAGGCCGAAGATCGGCATCCGCTTCATGCGCGTGCTGAGTCCGAGCCGATTGATCAGCCGCGCCTCGAGCGAGGGACTAGCGACGCCGGTGATGGAGACAAAGATGAAGGAGCCGATTTGCCGAGGATCGAGACCCGATGCATTCAGAGCGCGGCAGACCGCTTGTTGGCCGAGATCCAGCGAAGCGGCGATCCAGGTATCGTTCGCCGCTCCCCAGCGTTCGAGCGGATACTCTTCGAGCGGCAATGCGAGGTAACGCCCATCCACCTGGGTGGCGGCATGCAGGCGCTCGAGAATGTCGAAGCGCTCCAGACGCTTGCCCCAGTGCTTTCGAAAGGCGGCGATTAGTTGCTCTTGCGGGTAGTAGTGGGGCGGGAGCGCGGTTTCCGCGGCGAGGATTCTCATAGAGCGTGAGGCGGCAATCTCAGTATGCACTCTCGCCCTCGGGCGGTCCGGTACTCAGCTTCGACCACGCCTACACGGCCGGCACGTTCAGGTAGCGCAAAGCTCGTCGCGCAGCGTAGTAGCCGCAGAGGCCATGGACGGCTCCGCCGGGAGGAGTAGCAGCGGAGCAGAGATAGACACCGCGCAACGGCGTACCGTAGCGCCGCCAGGTGGGCCGCGAGACGAATTGAGTGATGTCGAGCATGCCCCCATTCACGTCGCCGCCAACCAGGTTCGCGTCCCAGCTTTCGAGCTGCTCCGTATTGTGAACAGCGCGAGCCAGAATGCAATCGCGAAAGCCGGGGGCGAACCGCTCGACCTGAGTTTCGATTACGTCGAGAGCCGAACCTCGCCAGCCGTTCGGGACATGGCAGTAGGCCCAAGCGGTGTGCTTGCCGGCAGGCGCTCGCGAGGGATCGAACAGGCTCGGTTGGGCCAGCAGCACGAACGGATTGGCCGGAGGCTGGCCGTACGCCGCGGCGCGTTCGGAGGCTGCAATCTCCGCGATGGTTCCGGCCAGGTGAACGGTGATGGCGCGAGCGCAACTTCCGGCTCGCCACGGGATTGGCGCATGCAGAGCCCAATCCACTTTGAATGCACCCGGCCCATATTTGAAGTGCCGTAGCAGCTTGCGGAAGGGCTCCTTGAGGCGGTGGCCGGCGAAGGAGAGAAACTGGCGCGGCCCCACGTCGCAAAGGATAAGATCTGGCGAGCCGAGCTCATCCAGGTTAGTGACCGGCGCGTTGGTAACGACTCGACCGCCGAGCAGTTCGAAATAAGCAGCAAGCGCATTCGAAATGCTTTGGGCGCAGCCGGCCGGGATGGGCCAGCCGACTGCGTGTCCGGCCGCTCCGAGGACCAGGCCGAAAGCAGAGCTTAGCGGCTGTTCGAGGCGCAATCCCGAGTGGGCGCTTGACCCGGCGATCAGCGCCGGCGCACGCTCGCCTTCGAAAAGAGTCTTTGCGAGGAACGTGAACGGCTGAAAGGCGCGCACGCCGAACTGTGCGAGCAGAAAGGGCCGGCGTGGGAGGAGCAAGGGGCGAAACACTTCGGGGAAGAGCACCGACCAGTTTTCGACCAGCGGCTTGTAGAGCTTTACATAAGCCCGACCGTCTGGGCCTAGCTGGTTAGCTGTTTCGGCGAGACTGCGCTCGAGAGTGACGGCAGTGCCGTCGTCGAACGGGTGTGCGAGTTGTGCTGGTGAATGAATCCAACGCAGGCCGAATCGCTCGAGAGGAAGGCGAGAGAAAAATGGCGAGCTGACCGCAGTAGGGTAAACGGCAGAACCGACGTCGTGGTGAAATCCCGGCAGGGTTAACTCAGCGGTGCGGGCTGCGCCGCCCACTATTGGCGCTGCCTCGCGGAGTTCTACGTCCAGGCCTGCCTGGGCCAGTACAATGGCGGCGGCGAGGCCATTGGGGCCGCTACCAACTACGACCGCGCTGTGCTTTGCCATGGCTCTTTCAAACCTCGAGTCCCACGGCGCGCATCAGCTCTATGGCGTTACTGCGCGTGACGACGCCTGGTTTCAGTTTGTAGTCGAACGTCATCTCGCCACCGTTCATTTGATCTTCGAAATGGACGTTGCCGATGCGCCGGCTGACGTCGTCTTCGATCTGAGCCAAAGCGAGATCGTGGGTGGTAATCAGTCCGATCGTGTTGGCGTCGAGCAGTTCTTTGGCAATGCCCGCTGCACCGATGCGGCGGTCGTGCGAATTCGTGCCGCTGAGCAATTCATCCAGGAGAAACAGGATTGCCTCACCGCTTTTCGTGAGGTCGACGATTTCCCGGATCCGGGTAATTTCGGCGAAAAAACGCGAGCGGTGGTCCTGCAGCGAGTCGTTCAAGCGAATTGACGCGCCCACATGCAGCGGCGAAATAGTGAGGGAGGCGGCGGGCACCCGGGCACCCGCGAGCGCCAGCACGGCATTCAAGCCGACCGCGCGAAGCAGCGTGCTCTTGCCAGACATGTTGGAACCGCTGACAACCAGCATGGGCGTGCCGCTGACGAGTGAGATGTCGTTCGGTACGCAGACGTTTTCGGCGATAAGCGGATGTTTCAATTGCTCCGCCGCCAGGTAGGCCCGCTCGATTGGCAGAATTTCCGGGAGCGTCCAATGGGAGCGTTCGAAGGCCAAAGCGCCGAAAGACGAGAGAGCTTCGAATTCGGCTACGGACTGCAACCACGGGCCGATGTGGGAGCCCGATTGGCCGCGCCATTTCTCGAAAGCGACAGCGAGTTGCTCCTTCCACAACACGAGCGGCCGAATAACCCGTACGAAAACATGATCGCTCGAATCGAGCCAGTCGATGAGGCGGCCCAACTGAGCAATGCGCGCCGAGGCTGGCCGCCCACCGCCGACATCAAGCGCTTCTCTTAGGGCGACAAGCCGGGGTGAGCGAAATTCTTCGGCTTCAAGACGCTTGACGATGGCCGCGAACAAGCGCATGTCGCGAGCCGAGCCTTCCACCAATTCGAGAACGCTTGCGACGCGAGTGCGCAGGCTGAAGATGATCCAGGAGTCGAGACCGAGCACGACCGCGAGCGGCCACAGGGGCAGGAGGCGGGTGAAAAAGCCAACGACAGCGGCGATTCCTGCGAGCGCGAGCAGCACACCGAGGGGGCGCAGAAAACGTGGGAACGCGACGGCCGGGGCCTGGCCAAAACCCGTCAGCGTCTCTACGCGAACGTCGGAACGGACATCTTCCGCCAAGAGCGCAATATCCTCACGTAGATCAATGCGGGGGCGCAATTCTTCCGCCGCGCTCTGTCTTGCGAGGATTTCATCGCGCCCGGCAGCGGCAAGCAGCCAGGCGGCCAGCTTTTCTTCACCAGCGGTAGTTCGCGCCGTCGCGATGAGCTCGAAGAGACTGCCTTTGCCGAACAAATCGAGATCCTCGGAGTAGACATGAGCCGGGTCACGGAACCGTTCACCGCTGCTGCCTTTTCCCGCCCACATATCGCGCAAGCGCGCAGTGCCCCGCTCGTAATACGAAACGCCTCGTTGCGCCAGAGTGCGGCTCCGCGTGATTCTCTGATGGAGCACCATGAGCCAAACAAAGGCGGCGAGGGGAACAATCAAAAGCCAGGGTGTCAGAGCGCCACGCACGAAAACAAACCAAATGAGTACCGCAGCCACAAGCGCGATCCCCAGGCGCCAATTGCCGAGCGCGATGGCACGTGCGCTTAGAAGATCGACTTCCGCTTTGAAACGGCTTCGGCGCGCACTGTATTCCGCCAGCGGTTCCATTCAGTTTTGAGCATAGCCTTGAGACAATAGTTGTTCGATGAAACGCTCCGGCTTCGCCGATCTACCGCTGCATGGAGGCAGGGTGCCGGCGTGGTTGTCGGCGCGCATGGAGAAGCTCGGAACAGCGATCGTTGAAAGCGTCATTTATGCATACGGCACGGGGCAGTTCCTCTCGCGACTGAGTGATCCGTTCTGGTTTCAGTCGCTCGGGGCCGTGATGGGGATGGACTGGCACTCGTCAGGAATCACAACGTCGGTGGTTTCGGCTTTGAAGCGGGGACTGCGCGGCCGAGAACATGAGCTGGGCATTTACCTGTGCGGGGGCCGAGGACGACAATCGCGCAAGACGCCGGACGAATTGCTCGATTACGCCTCCCGCGGCAATCTGGACGGCAACGCGCTGGTTCGCGCGAGTCGGTTGACCGCCAAGGTCGACAACAACGCCGTGGGCGACGGATTTCAAATCTATCTGCATTCATTCGTGCTGGCGCGGGATGGCGAATGGGCAGTGATTCAGCAGGGAATGAATGAGACGAGCGGCCTGGCGCGGCGCTACCACTGGCACTCGGCGGCGGTCACCGATTTCGTCTGCGAGCCGCATACCGCCATTGTGGGGGAAGACGCCGGGGACATTCTCAATCTGGTGGACCAGCGCGCCCGGCCTGCACAGGATGCAATTCTTTCGATCAGCCGCGAGTCGCCCGAAAGGACGCTGGCTGAGATCCGCCAACTGACCATGCCGCGGCATCATGATGTGCGTGCCAAAGATGTCGATCTGAAAAGGCTGGGAGCGGTGCTGGCGGTCAGCTACGACCGGCAGCTACGCGATTTTGCTTCGTTGCTGTTGACCGAGAATCTCGGCCCGCGCACCTTGCAGACGTTGGCGCTGGTTGCCGAAGTGATCCATGGCGCGCCCAGCCGCTTTCGCGATCCGGCGCGGTTCTCGTTTGCGCTCGGCGGCAAAGACGGCCATCCGTTTCCCGTTCCGCTGAAAACATACGACGAATCGCTGGGCGTGTTGCGGCGTTCATTGAATGCGGCCAAGCTAGGCCATACCGACAAGGTTGACGCGTTCCGACGGCTCGATGCGCTGGTACGCAGAGTCGAGCAGAAAAGCCAGCCGTCTGCGAATTTCGAAAAAGTGATCGACCACGAATGGTCCATTTCGCGCTCGCTTAAGGGTCGGACCGTGGCAGACGATCGCATCCCTCGAAAAGCTCAGCTTTCTCTCTTCTGACTTACAATTGCCGGCTGCGTATCAGCCCTGTGACACGCCTGCTTTGCGGAAGACTGCGAGCGATGAGTCGAGGCCCAGTTTGGCGGCCTTGTCGACCGGCATGTCCTTCAGCCCGCGGCCAAAGATTTCCACGCTGAGCGCGTCGCTGTAGCCGATGTGCTCGAGCGCCTGCAGGAATCCGGTCAGATTGATGACGCCTTCGCCCGGAAGCAGGCGGTGGTCATCACGGATCTGCTCAGGAGGAAGGTTGGGCGCATCGTCGAAATGAACATGAACGATGTTTTCGCGGCCGGCCTTCACAATGTCGTCGGGGGTGGCACCCGCGTGATGCCAGTGCCACGCATCGAGTAGGAGTCCGACATTGGAACCGCAGTCCCTAGCAAAGGCGAGCATGTCATTCATGCGCCAGATGAACTCATATTTGAATTGATGACGAAAGTGAAGCGGTCCCAAGAACTCGAGACCCAATCGCACATTTGAGCCAGCTAGAATGCGGGCGCACTCGCTGAACCGCTGTTGGTAGAGGCGCTGCAGTTCGGCCTTTGGCGTGTCACTCGAAGGAAGAATGTAGGTGACCATGCGCGGGCAATGGATGGCCGCGGCGAATTTCGCCTGGCCGGCAAGTTGGGCCAGCCCCTCGCGAAACCGCGCCTCGTCTTTCCGAAACTCGACGGGAAATTCTATGGCGGCAGGTTTGATGTGGAGCTCGGCAAACAAATCGTTGGTGGCAGAGACGCCCGCCTGCATCGCCGGCTTGAGCATCACATCGGAACCGGGAAATCCGGTTTTGGCGGCGAGCTTTGCGAACTCCGGCCACCCAACTCGATTGGAGACGAGGACGCTATTCAACGCCAGGAACATACGGGAGCTGCCGGCGGAGCTGATGGGGACGCAGCCGGCGGCGAGGCTCGCGCAGAAAGTGCGCCTCGAGAAAGCAGATAATTTCACGTCGCTCATGATCATAGCGAGCTAGGATGGTGCGAGGAGAGGGATTCAAGCATGAAGGCACGCTTTTGCCCGGCGGCGCCCAGCCGCAGAGAACTCTTGGTAGCGGGAACGAGTGCCGCTGCCGCACTGGCTTTCCCCAAATTCGCGAAACCGGCAGGCACTGCGCCGACGAGCGGTGTCGCCATTGTGCGTTGCCGTGATTATGCAAACTTCCGCGACCAGCTTTCGAGCGCCTTCGCCCAGATTGGCGGCCTCGATAAACTCGTGCGGGGCAAGACCGTCGCGATCAAACTGAATCTGACCGGAAATCCTGCCCATTTCCCGTTGACTCCCGATCTGCCCTACCGGACCAATGGCGAAACCGTGGCAAACGTCGTCTATCTGTTCGCGAAAGCCGGCGCCAGGCGCGTGCGGCTCATCGAAAGCTTCTTTCCGGCTTCCCAGGATCTTGGACTTTGGGGCCGCTACGGCATCGACGTAAACGCGGTTAACAATCTCGGCACGAAGGTCGAGTGGGAGAACGTGCAAAATCTCGGCAATTACAAGCAATACGTTCGGCTCAAAGTGCCGTGGGGCGGTTATATGTATCCGGCGTACTATGTCAATCGGGCGTTTACCGAGTGCGACACGTACGTATCACTCGCCAAGCTGAAGAATCACTGGATCGCGGGCGTAACGTTATCGATGAAGAACAATTTCGGCAATACGCCCTGCTCTTTATATGGCAGCGATTGCGGTGCCAGCGGCAATGAACGGCCGACTAAAGAGCGCGGCGATGTTCTGCACGCGGGAACTACGAAGGCGCCGGCGGGCGTTGATGCCGAGCTGCATCCGGAGTCACCGCGCGATCCTGGGTATCGGGTACCGCGCATCACGACCGATCAGGTTGGAATCCGACCGATCGATCTGGCCATCATCGATGGCGTGGACACGGTGCGGGGCGGGGAAGGCCCGTGGCTGCAGGGACTCGAAAAGATGTCGCCCGGCGTGATCATTGCAGGCCGCAACCCGGTTTGTACGGATGCAGTGGGGATGGCCGTGATGAGCTACGATCCGCACACGGAGCGGGGTAGCGGGCCCTTCATCCGCGGCAACAACACTTTGAAACTTGCCGAGGCGGTCGGCATCGGGACTTGCGATTTGAAGCGCATTGAAGTGGTGGGGCTGCCGGTCGAGAAAGCGCGCATCGATTTCGGGCCGGGCGCTACCGGAAAAACGCTGCGAGAGATGAAGGCCTAGAGCCGTTCAGCGATGGCGGCCAAAACTTCGGCCGAAACTGCGTCCCGGGGAACTGTGTCCAAAACGTCGCCCTAACGAGGGTGCTGCTCCTGTCCCGAAACGCTTGCCTGCGCTGAAGGCGCTGTGGTCCTGAGCTTGGGCATGAGAACCGCCGAAAGTAGAGTGTGCCGACGCCGTTGGATGGGACGAGTAGGCAGACTGCTTGAAACTGCCTGACTGAACGTAGCGGCTGTTGGCATAGGTAGTTCGCGTGAAGCTGCCACGGGTACCGTATTCCGGGGTCGGCGCGGAAGGAGTCGTTCGGCCGTAATAGGTCTGGCCGCTGTGTTGCGCGGTTTGGTATCCGCGATAATCCTCGATCACCACCGGCCGGTAGGCGTGATTCCAAAGCAACTCGCGCAGGATCAGATACTGCGGCAGCCAAGTCCAGACGCTATGTCCGCCGTCATGATTCCAGTAGCCGTACTGGTTTGAGCCCTCCGCTTCAGGGGCGATGTACGCGAAGCCCGCGGGCTCGGGAGTGCCCACCACGTCCGAATCAAACTGACCGGCATCTTTGTGGGCGATCGCCATGCCCAGATCGTTTTCGACAGACCGGTAGTCGGCTGGCGAAACATCGACCCACTGTTCGTTGCTCGAGGTCTCGCTTTGCTTGGCCGCCACATCGATGAAGTGCGTCCGCACTGTGCGAATCCGTTCGCGATAGTCGTCACCCTTCGCGTCGAGGTCGATAAGAATCTTGTCCCAGGAATCGTAGAGCTGGGTGACGGAGGCACGCAGAGCTTCAGATTGTTTTCCCAGGTTCGTTCGATCTGACGAAAGCGCATCGCTGGCTTCGATCAGAGACGCGAGCTCGGGCCCGGCGATCGCATCGTGAGCGGCATCGTCGCGCGCCTGCGTCGAATCGGTCCACACGGACTCGGCGCCTTGCCGGATGGTGTGCAGGTTTTGCAAACGATCTTCCAGAAGAGTCTTCTTGGCGGGCCAATCCTGTTCCGCTTTCTGAACGATGCTGGTTAGATCGGAAGAATTGTCGTTTTCGAGCGCCGCATGATCGGCGTTCGTGTGTTCGAGATTTGCGTGCAGGTTGTCGCGGAAGTGGATCCATTTGGATGAATCGTCGAGAGTTGTCTGGGTCTCTTGCAGGGCGGCCTGGCGCAGAGTGTTTTCTTTAAGCAGGAGCCGCTCGATTTCCGACTTCAGGTCGGCGCGGTTGCGGCCTACGAGCATCGCCAGTTCTCGATCGCTTTCCTGGGCGGTAGCGAGCTTCCGATGCGCATCGTCGAGATGGGCAGACCACTTCGCGGGCTGAGAAGTAGCGCCGAAAAGAGAAGGGTCGCTCGCGACGTTGTGCTTTACGGTTATGCCGGCTCGCTGAAGTGTTTTCGCAGCGGCGAGTAAAGCCGCATGTTCCTCAGCAACCCGATGCTTCAGAGAAGATGAGAGACCAGCCGTACAGCCGGCGAGTACGATGAGACTGGCGGCTGCCGGCCACGCGGACCGGATACGGGACATTAGGCACCTCGATAAACATTGACGTCGGTGGGCTCGACCTGCGTCCAGATCGAAGCAGCAAACGGCTCACCTTCGAATTTGCGGATACTTAGAAAGCGCTTGCCATCCTGTTCCTGAAAATGCCATGCATAGAGGCCGCGCGCGGCATTTCCAAGTAAAGGGTAGAACGTGACCTCGCGGCTCGAGCGATAGAGCCAAAACCTGTCCGCGTAGTCGAAGAAGTCGGCGGGATTCTGCCGGTCATCCATTTCGGCCAGATCCGTTTCACTGACGCCCAACCCGTCGAGGGTCAGGCTGCCTCCGTCGAAGTTACCGAGGACCCGGGTCACAGTCTCGTGATGCACCTCAAGGGAGACGCGCCGCTCCCGCCACATACCGCTGAGTTCCACCCAACGGCGGTTGGCAGCCTCAAAGCCGTCGCAGCGGTCGACCGTGAAATCGACGTCGCCGAAATCTGGCGCGGCTGCGGCAACGGATAGGACGTCGCCCACGCGCGCATCGGTCACCTTCAAAGCCGCCAGGTCGGGCACGGGTTGGGGATCAGATTTTCGACTGAAGAACATCGCAAGTCAACGAGCGCTCGGCAACGGAAGTTCTTTGGGAAGTTCGATAGATGGAACCGATTGCCGGCCCGGTCCGAGGCGTTCTCGCTTCAGCGCTTCGAGTTCGGCGTCGAGAGTGTGGCCTTCGAGCTGTGCGAACTGCGCCTCGAGCCCCGTGTCTTTTCCGGCACTTGCCAGCTGATCGAAGGCCTTGGCGGTGGCTTCTTCCTTTGCCACCGATTCCTCGAAATGCGACAGAGCCGCGAAGGCGTTGTCGGCTTTTCCGACTCCAGCCAGAGCTTCGGAGACTTTACGCTGGGCCAGGGCTGCGTTCTTGCGCGCAACCAGTGTGGTGGCGGTCCGCTCGCCTTCTTCGATCTTGTGTTTGAGATCGGCAACCTGGCCCTTCAACGACTCGCTTGCCTGACGCGCCGATTCCACTGCGGCTTGCAGCGACGTCACCTGTTTGTCGTTTTCAGACTTTTTGGCGAGTGCCTTCTTTGCCAGATCCTCGTTTCTGGCATCGAGCGCCAGGCCGGCCCGGTCCTTCCACTCCTGCGACTGCCGAACGTACTTCTGATACTCGGCGTCCAAGCGATTGTAATTGCTCATGGCCATGGCCGAGGACTGAACGACTTTGTTCAGCTCGGTTCTCATGTCGGCGACGGTCTGGCGCACCGTGCTCTCAAAAGTCGAGTCTTCCAAGGAGCCAATCGTCTGATTAGCCTGACCGCGTGCTACACGGCCGGTGCGGCTGAAAATATCGGAAAAGAATCCCATGGCTTTATCCCCATCTTCTATTTTGATCGAATCTCTTTACTCAGAACCGCGAGTCAATGCTGCCTAATTGCCGTGTTGTCCGAGTTCCGGGCCGATCAGATCGCGCGCGTGCACGACGTCGGCCAGCAGGAAACTCACGCACGAAAGGATATCGTCTTCATCGTCGGCCCCAAGTTCCTGCAGTTTGCAGAAATTGTTGAGGGTAATCGCCACGCGGCCCCCGTCGGTACGGTAGAGCTGAAAGTAGGAGGTAGAGATGCCGCTCTCGGCGTCGAGCATTTTGCGCATGACGGAGGGCGTGATGGCAGCCTCGGGCACGACCATGCAAACCAGTGAGAAGAACAGGATGTCGCCCTCCAGCACCCCTTGCAGCGAGATGCCGCTATCGACTTCTTGAATTCGGAGTACGTTGGCATCCGATTCCGTCACTGCGTACCGTTTGCGGGCCAGCAGTTCGTGAATTTGACCGAGTGTAGGAGAAGCCGTCGCTTGCGCCATATGTTTTCCTGCTCCAGAATACGCAAACCTCTGCGCGCTTGTTCGTTCGGGCGACAGACTGCCGGAAATGCAAGACGGGTTGGGGCGCCGGCAGGTTGTGCCGATTGCGGATCGCGGGAAATGCACCGCATTCCGCTCGGGGTGGTGTCTACACTGGAGAGGAAGTGATGAAAAGCGAGTGTGAGCTGCGGAGCTTCTTTGTGGGCGGCTTCGAATGCTCAAGTCATCGCCTGCGAAACGGGACCAGGCTCGATTTGGTTGCGGCAACGGGACACGATTCGTGCTGCGAGGCCGATTATGCGCGTTTGCGCGCTGCTGGGATAGCATCGACGCGCGATGGCGTTCGTTGGCATTTGCTTGAGGCCAATCCGTACCAGTACGATTTCTCGTCGTTACTGCCGATGTTGAGGGCGGCGCGCAAGACCGGAATGCAAGTCATTTGGGATGTTTTCCATTATGGATGGCCGGATGACCTCGATCTCTTCGGGGCAGAGTTCATCGATCGTTTCGGAGCCTTTGCCCGAGAGCTGGCCCGAGTTGTTGACTCGGAAAGCGACGGAGTGCCCTATTTCACGCCGGTCAACGAAATTTCGTTCTTCTCCTGGGCGGCTGGTGAAGCCGGCATTCTCAATCCGTTCGGGTGCGGCCGGGGTGACGAGCTCAAACGCCAACTCATACGCGCAACCGTGAGTGCTATGGATGCGATTCGCTCGGTGGCGCCGCGTTCGCGCTTGAAGAAGCCGCCGGGGATGCGGCCGGAGGAGGAGAACTTCTCCTGGTAGTGGACGGTGAGCGGGAAGAAGTCCTGCCCTTCCTTGACGGAGCGCGCGGCGGTCACCGCGCAGAGCACGACCGTCTCGCCGAGCGTGGCGAGCACCTCGCGATGGGATTGTGATGCATGAATGCCGCAGACTAAACAACCGGAAAGAGATAAATGCTTTGTCCGAGTACCGTCAAGGCTGCGGTTAGCGTCAACGCCAGAACATCACGCCGATTACCCACAGGCGAAAGTATGGTAGGCGGCAAACCTTCATACCCTCGTGACAGCATCGCGTGATGCACGCGTTCACCTCGCTCAAGCGTGCGAATAAAGAGTGACCCAAACATATTGCCCACAACCAGCCTTTGCCAGCGTTTGCTCCCCATAAGATTGCGGGAAAGTGCTGCTCGTTGCATCGACTGAAACTCTCCTACCAAAACGGTAATGTAGCGGTACATTGAAGCCAAAATTATGCCGGTCGCATTCCAGATTGTAGGCATCGAGAATCAAGCCGCAGCCTGTTCGCGAAGTCAGTTGATTAAGAAACTCGGCATCCGAGTATCCTGCCTCCGGTTCGGGCAAGAGGCGGATGACGTGTTCCAGCAGGAAAGGAACCCGATAACGCGACTGAATCAGAGTTACCCGCTCCGAGATCAGGTCGAGCGCTTCCTCCGTACGGGGCATCGCCAGCATCGTGCCCAAACTTTCGCCGCCGACGGTCGTGCAGGCCAGGTGTTCGCTGTGCCACGCCAAATCGAAGAGCTCGAAGAGTTGATCGAGTAGACCGAGGTAGTCTTCATTCCAACGGTCATGGGAGCCGATGGACAGGCCCACGCCATGCGCCACAAAATTGACCTCCTTGCCGGTGGATGCATATTCATCGAGCACATCCGCCCGTAGACGCGATCCGCGGCCGTCCGCAGTGGCAATCGTGTCGGGCGAGATTTCTATCGTATCCACCAAGCCGGCGATTCGTTCGAACAATGCGGGCGAATCGCCTTCGTAAGTTGTGGCCAGCGCGAGGCTGCGCCGGCCGGTTTGCTCTGCGCTGGCCATGACTTTCTTAAGTTAGTAGGAGCTAACGTGCGCCACGCCTTCAAGCTGCGCGAGCGCATGGAAGAGCAG
>JAVHMZ010035327.1:0-12539 GCA_034782995.1 Amazona versicolor | reverse complement strand
AGTGCAGTAAAGAATCGTCCTTTTTCCCACAAATTGCGCACGCAAATGCATTTTGCATATCAAGTTTTTTCTTTTCGTCGCCATTGAGCAGCGCTATCTCGAATTATCTGAAGAGCCACCTGGTGCGGCATCCAACTAACGTCGAACTCCTCACCATATTCCCCTTCTTGCTCAAAAAAGCAATTGGTTTCTCGAACTGCCTCATCAACGGTTGGCGCGATCGCAGTCCTCCAAGAGTTGCCCCTAGCGCGGAAATAAATTGCTGCACCGTCAGCAGAACCTTCAAACTGGACAGGGGCAGTAGGAGTAGTACACTGCACTTCTATTCCTAGCTGCTTCAACTCCAGCATGATTTCTTCTGTATCGGCGCATTGCTCGTCGAGGCTTTGCAGGATATATTCTCCTGCTGCTGAGTTTCTAAATTTTTCAAATGAATCAATGAACGAATCAGCCATATGTTTTCACTATTTTTTTATTTTCATTTTTTCTTTATATCCCAAGTTTTTTGTATTGCTTCTGAAGCATAGATAACTATTAGCCAGTCGCCAATGCTAGCTGTGCCATCTTTGACACGCCGCCCGTGAGGGAGCTTCATTGCGGCTGCGATCGCTTTATCACTCGGAATTTTGTGTTTCCTGTCGCTCATGATTTTCCCCCTCAAAACGTTCGATGTTCGCGTGTACAACATGCCGTGGAAGCATTGACCCTATCAGACTTCTTCTTCGTGCCATTGCCAATAATCATAGTCGTTGCTGCATCTCATGCTTTTATCAACCACGCGAACCAAAGCCCGACACCATTTTTCATTAATCCCATATGCATCAGCAATTTACCGGTAAGTTTGTCCTTGATTAGCCATTCGCCACATTTCAACTTCGGCGCCACCAAATCGTTTTTGCTGAAAATTGATATCGAAATCTATTACTCATAATTTTTTTCTAATTCTGGACCATTCTCACCCAGCACTACACCATCGGTCTGCTCAACCCAAGCGATAATGCTGTTTCTAAGATTCGGCAAGTTGCGCCAAGCGGATTGTTTCCTTGCCACAATACCTGCAAGAGAAGATTCAGAAGAAACCAAGCAGCCTTTGTCCGTAAATGCAGGCAGCGCTGGCTGTTCGAGTTGGGGTAGTGGTGCGATCGCGCCTTGTGTCGCCTCGTCATAGCTAATCGATTCGTTGCAACTTGGCGTACCAATCCTCTGCTTGACCGCCACCTCTGCCCCGCCATTAATCAAGTTTTGGACATTCGCCATCAACTGCTGGACGTTTTCATGAGTGGCGACGGGCGCGGTTTTGAAACAGGATGGCAGTATCACTTTCATCCCAGCAAACCTGGCCTGATTCTCAGTCTCTACCACCTGCTGCATGTATTCCAGAAATTGCGGGAATATGACGGTACTGGCTTTCTCAGGGTTGTTATAGAATTCGCCGTAGGCATTGCCGAGGGCATCTGCTTCCCATTTCCCGCCTTGGGGGGCATACTTCTTGTCTGCCCACCATTGTAAAAATACCGGATATGGTCGTCCTTGGGCAATTTCCCATTCGTGCAATTCTCTCGACTCACTTGTAGTGTTTTGGTGGCCTAGTGTAATACGTCGAGAGCGATCGCGCTTCCTGGGTTTCTCAACTTTTTTATCAAATCCAACGGCGGCGGCGGGAATTTTATCTTCAACCGGATTTCTCACTTGCGTTGCGGGTTCTTCTTGAATTTCAACAACGCAGTGGGGTTCTGGCTCCAGTTCTTCATTGGGAGGCTCTGACTTCTCTTGGAGTCGTGACGAAGCTTCCATCGCTTCCATCTCGGTTGCGAAAGCGTACCACGGGACGACCCCGGATTCCCATGGGTCTGGCTCCACTTCTTGCGTGATTGGCTCTAGCTCTTGATTAGGTACATTTACTCTCTCTCTCTCTGGTTCTTCCTTGGGGGGTAGGGGGGAGATAGATATTTTTTGGTTAGTCTGAGCTGAAGTCTTTGTATTTGATGCATCGATTTTCAACGGAGCGGTCTGTTGATTTTCCACTGTCCGATCATATGAAATTCCACAAATCGATAGCTGTAGGGCTTTCAGCTTTTCATAATCAATTCGATAGTATTTGCGATGGTTCCATAAGGATTTGTCATGTTTGACTGAGACGACGAGTTTCAGCCGCTCTAGCTTGGCGATCGCACCCCGCAGGACGTGAGGCGAGAAAAACGGGAATTGCTCTGCCCATTGCTCGTATGTGTTCCAAATCCAGCGAAATCCGTCGAAAACTTTACCACACTGCTTCTCAAGCCAAAAATGCAGTTGCTGAAGAAACATAGCAGGCTCTAAGCCAATCTTAGCCGCTAGGGTTGGGGGGACTAGCAGGGGGTTTAGTTCAAGTGAAAGTGTGTGCGATTCGGTGGAGCGGTCTTGGTTTGGGGTGGCAGTATTGGCACCAATCAAGTTATAGTTCATACAAGTGTCATGTAGATACCCAGCGGGGAAACCTTTTGCACTGGTGTAGCCCCACTGGCTTTAAATCACTCTGAATAATACAACGAAACCCTCGCGCAGAACGTAGCAGGAATCTCCTAGCCCGTTAAATTGTTGGCTGAAGTGCTATCAGTATTGGTTCTCCAGGTTTAAATTCCCAGTGGAAAGGTCCTCTACTCTTGATCTTGGATAGAGCCTTCAAAAGAGCAGATCCACTAATCTCGTGTTCTACACAAAATTCTTTTGTGTCAATCTCTTTACAGCCTAATTTTTTGTAATTATTTAAAATTATCCAGACATAAGCCTCGGCTGACAAAATCTTTTGCTTGTAAAACTCTTTGGCCTCGGATGCGGGAAATAGATAAAAAGGTTCAGTTAAATCAGGCATTGGTTCGCTCGGCTCAGTCATGTTAAGTAGATAGACAAAATTAATTAGATAATTTTCACCAAACTCTCTTAAAATTCTTTCGACAGATGCCACAAAAATCTGCCAAGATTTATAAGCATCTATTTCAATCCATTCATACTTTATAAACCGCCACAAAATCTCAATTAAATTTAACTGCGGAGAATAAGTAGGCAATACAAATATGGTAAGATTACGTTCATGCCATTCTTCAAGTTTATCAAGAATGGCATCACTGATATGAATAGATGATTGGTCAACGACAATCACTGTTGGCTTATCTACTGTAGGGAAAAAAGCATCAATACAAGCGATAACTACGTCAGAATTAATACGAGGTTCGGAGACATAACTTTTAAGCTCGTGATTTCGATTCATTATTCCCAATACGTTTAATCGCCGACTACGACGACTATTAATAGTTAAATATTCTCCAATATTTTGCCAAGCATAAGGCACAGAAGGGATTAGAGAGAACCCGGACTCGTCTAAGTAATATAAATCAATTTTGCCTTCAGAATCTTTACGCTTTAGCTCTTCTAACTCGGCTTTCTTTTGCTTATAGTCTTCAGGATTTGGTTCTCCTCCTACACCTCGACGCATCCGGTGCCAGCTCATGTGGAACATTGTTAGTATTCTTTTGATTGTTCGGGTACTAATTTCGATCCCCCACGACTCTTTCACTTTTTGGACAACCTTTTTTAATTGTCTGGGTGACTGAGTAGCCCATTCGATAATTTTTGATTTTTGTTCAGAACTAAATGTGGGTTTACGACCCTGACCAGGTTGATTATACAGTCCAACCATTCCGGCTGATTCCCAGCGATTGAACCAGTTATAAACTGTGGCATAACTGATTTGAAAAGTTTTCATAAGTTCTTCAACTTTTACTCCCTGCGAAGCTAAAAGTAGACAATGGGCTCTTTGGCGTACTTGATGATGTCTGCTAGAGCGATATATTCTCTCCAGTAATTTAGCTGATAACGGATTGATCTCTCGGAAAAATATCATTTTATAGATTAGTTAATACTACTCTTGTGTTTAAGATAATTTATCTAATTAATTCTGTCAAGCTACTTACCTCTGTTCGGATATCAGCAACAATAATTTGGGGGCCTTTTCAGCATCGTCCCAGGTTCCCCAGCACCACTGACAATCTTTGATTTATCTTGCCAAGTATGATATTTAGCAGGTAATGATGGCAGTGTCAGCGGGTTGATTGATTCAGGGGTGATCGCGGTCATGATGCCGTCATCTCGAACCTATCAGCATCAGTTAACTCTCCAGCCTTAAGCGTATCAGCGTTCATATTGCTAGTTCTGACCAATCGCTCTAACACCTCGGCGCGAGTCAAGTGAAGTTCATCCGCAACCCCGTCTACTTTTGCCAATGCAGTGGGAGTCAGCATTATCTGAACTCTGACCTTAGATTCTCCCCAGGTTCCAGGTTTTATGCGGTAGTCTCTTGGCACGGTTTTAACCATGTGCGTACATCTCTATTTAACTACACGAACAGAATAGCACACTTCATTACTTGACGATATACACACATATGTAATAAGATAGAGATATATCAAAGCCGCCGCAGCACCGTAGACAAGTCTTGCGACGGCTGTACCCAACAAAAGGCACAATCAATGTTATCAATCCTCCAGTCCGAAGTCGTCACATTAGAATCGCAAGTCGCCGCGCTCCAAGCACAGATAGCAGCAGTTCAGCAGCGAATCGCAGCTCTAGGAGAGGCAGAGGTGACGGCATCTGGAGCACTTCAGGCACTTCAGGATGCAGTGCAGAAAATCACGGGATTAGCGCCAGGGGCGATCGTAAATCTTAAACAAGCGGTTTTCAACTTATTTGATATTGGCAGTGGCAACCAAGACCAGTTGGTCGCACCTGCACCTGAGCTAAACGGCGAGTCAACTGAATTGTGTTGCCAGCTGGAGGACTGCCCTGCCGAATCGCTCCAGGGTCAAGCAGTCGAGCTAGTGTGTTTACTCGAAGACACAAAAGTCAATTGCCGGAAATCCGGCAATTCAAGCGTAGCAAGCCTTCCGGCCTCCGTAAGGGAAGCCGCTTACGTTGACTTAATAAAAGTGAATGATTACGTCGCCTATATGCGCCGCCGCGATGGTGAAATCATTGCAGTGTACGCCGGTGGCAGCACTAAAGGAAAAATGAAAACCTGGGGCGATTGGTTGACTCGCACCAACTCAGTAACCAACGGGTACGAACTGCGAGGAGCGAAGCGGTTGGATACCAAGTGGGAAATTAAGCTGACTCCGATGACCCTCAAGCAGATTGAGAAACTCGCTGCCTGCGATTTCAATAAGGACCCGCGCAGCTGCTACCCAGATGCACCCAAGCGCCAGATGGAGCGAGTACCGAGCACGATTGAAATTGAAGACATCGGCGTGGGCGACATCGTCCGCTCGGTAACTGTGAAGCACTGGCAGTACAAAGTTATAAAAACTAACCCGGATGGTTTCTACGTGTGCGAGCGCATAGGAACAAAGCCAACAATCACACAAACACTGCACCTCGGTTCTATTGAGCTAGTCGCCAAAGCGGACGTGATAGACGCGGCAGCCAATGACCACCAAGAAGCACTCGATAGCATCCAACCGCCATTTGAACCAAAACTGAGCTATTCCCTAATCGAATCGAGCAATCTAGATCAAGTTTGGGGTGTTTCACAGACTACTGCTGATGGGAAGCACAAATACTTAGGTATTGTGTCCTGTGGCACTGACAAGCAGCGGTGGTCGCATAGTCGCCAACCAAAGTATGGGCAGAGCATACCGCACTTTCAATCCAAAGAGTTAGCAGGGGCTGCGTTGGCCAACGCTTGCTCTCAAAAACTAACGCTGCCACAGTTGGTTTCTGCCATACCTGACGACTGCGAGGATTTCTAGAGCGATCGCACCGTACCCCAGCTAGTTGTTAGCTGGGTTATTTCCTACAAGAAAAAATCAATCAACAATTGGGAGCGCGTCGTCATGAGCAAACTATTCCAGAAGCTGGCACTTGTTCAATCGCAACTTAAATCCGTGCCAGAGTCAGGTCGCAATACTTTCCACAATTACAAATACGCCACAGCAGAAGATATTATCAACGCGGTGCGCCCAATTTGTTCTGAGCACGGGTTGTTTATCAGCGTCAGCTGTTCATCGCATCAAATCCTTAAGGACGGCAAGGCAGCGAGTGTTATGGTAATGCTCACACTAACCGATTCTGAAACCGGCGAGACGGCTAGCTGTACAATGCCTGGATACGCCGAAGATGCCAAATCAGATAAGAGCCTCTGGAAAGCAATGACAGGAGCAACCAAATATGCAATTCGTAGCTTTTTCTGTTTGGCCAGCACTGATGACCCAGAGGATGAGCAAGAGCCAGAGCGTACCCACAGCAAATCTGCTGCTGTCACCAACGGCAGCCTCAGTAAAACTACAACTAATCGCCCAACTGCAAACGGTTCACAGTCAACCCAGAGGGAAGCCTCGCCTAATCCAACTACTACTCATAGCGACGGCAGCCCCCTCACTACCCTGGAGGAAACCACACGCCAGATGGAGCGCGTAGGCTGGACTACTGCTACGGGAAGGCAGTTTCTTGAGCAGAATTTCGGCGTATCAACTCGCAAACACTTGACACCAGTGCAGTTGCAGCAGTTTTCGGATTATTTGCGATCGCTACCTTCGGAGTCAGCGCGGACGCCAGCGTTGGTGTCAACCCAAGGCTAAAACTAGAGCGCGATCGCTATCTATCTTTTCACCGTGAAAAGATGCTTTCAAAATGCTTGCGATCGCTATTTTCCACAAAACCTGATACGCTACTTTTACGCGCACTGGCAACGGGCTTGGACTCCCAATGCCAGCACGACTTCCCCCAGTAACAGTGAGGGCAACTTCATCATGTCAGATTTTTCTTCGATTAGAATTATTTCCCTTGGATATTACGCTCAGGTTCTTTTGCAGAGCTTGCAGAGCGGTTACTGCCGTTACGGCGAATTGGAGCAACAAGCTATCGAGCGAAGGGACAAGGCTCAAGCGCTTTGTTTGTTAGACGCGGCGAACAGGCGTGCAGATGGGATGAAGCCGGACGCGATCGCTGCTTTGGTGGAAAACCTGCGAGTTAACAGAGCCGCAATTGAGGCAGCTTCGTGACATCCCCAACTCGAAGACATAGAACAAAAACAAGCGATCGCAACAATAGCTTCGACTGCGATCGCCATATCCCTTAATTACAAATCCATGATGACATACATAACCGACGACATCGAAGTAGACAGCGATGGTGAAATAAACACCATCATGGGTGGCATGACATATAGAATTTGGTGTAGTTATCACCTGCTTGGCACTTTCTATCAGTCCCCAGCAGACGGTAAGTGGCTAGCACACCCAGTATTTCCGTTCATAACGAAGCGAGTCTTGCCCCGTGATCGCTTTTAAAACTGTGATATTCCCGCAGTAACGCTCAGAATCCGTGATCTCCACCAAACGCTTCCCGTAGATACCGGAGGATTCAAAGCGGTTCTGCTCCAGGTGCTTCAACTCCGTAGTAAACACGTTTCGCGCACCGACTAAAGCTTTGGCGATGCGAGTGTACGTTGATTTGCCGGTCCCACCAGGACCAATGGCTTCTAGAAAACGATGCAGGTCAACTCGTCCCGTGACGCAGCAGTTGAGATAAGCGCGCAGCAACTGCACACAATCGCGATCGCCCCGCATCGTTTCGAGCAACCAAGCTTGAATTGGTTCGCACCCGACATTCCGATCCTTCCAGCTATAGGGAAGCGCCCAAGTTAGTCTGTATCCTGGTGCGTGAGGTCTCAACTGCATCGAAGCCAAGTGCAACACGCCGTCTGTTAGCGGTACAATCCCTAATGAGTAAGAATTGTCCCAGCGCCTAACCAACAGCTTGGGTTGCATGAGGTTAATTACATTTAGCAAATAGCTGTGGCTATATTGCAGTGCTGTGCGCGGATCAACATCAAGCTCGGCTTGAATAACACCTTTGACTGCGATAAGCGACTCAGATCCCCACACGCCCGGAATCTCACCTTGATCTTGATAGTGAAACCAGCTTTGGGCTTCATCGTTCCAGGCCAGTCGTTCACGGTACTTCTCTACTAGTTCAAGTGCAATAATTATTGGTTCAGGAGGTAGTGCTGGGCGCTTTGAATCGCCCTTCTGCTTTTGGGTATGCTGAAACTGCCCGTCTAATTTCTTGAGCCACTCGCTGTAAGGTGTCGCGCTGTCCATTATTCGCCCAAACTTGTCTGAACCATGAGCGGCGATGACATCATCAACGCCCTTTCCCAGTTCTAGATCCCAAGTGACGATCCGCACTATCGCCTTAGCGCGGTTGAGAAGATTACCAAAGACTCGCAAGGCATCTTCTACAGGCTCCTTAACAACGATGTCGGCGTCGAATACCAAATCAACCGGACGCCCAGGCACTGCAAAAAGCTCTACGCTAGGTATCAGCTTCTTTTTACGCTGTCCGCACCAGACGCCTGTAAGTGCGATCGCGACATAGCCGTGACTCAACAGGCAAGCCGCTTTCTTAACCCCCTCACTAAAGGTGATTGGGATATCGGGATGGTTCAGCACCCAACGCCAAAACCCATTGTCAGCGCGGACCTCGTCGATGTCCTCTGGGTTAATCGGGACACCACACGCTTGGCTGATTTTCTCCCAGCTCCGCATATCGACTGCTAGACAGATTGCTTCAGACTCAGTACCTTTCGGAAAGGTAAGGTATTTTTGAGCCTGATCGTCGTCCGGCACTTCAAGCGGAGTGTCGGGCTTGAACTGCCCAAAATTTCTGCGTTGCCCAGTTTGCAGGTCTATAGTCCGGGCGTACCATCCGGGAGTGTGGCGGTACGCTTTCCAATTAAGCAGGTGCGCTATTGCTGCCAAGTCATCAATGCTTACTAAATTCAACATCGTGTTGGGTTGACTAATCGCACTCCCGCGCATCCATTCCTCAACGTGCGCCTCAGTTTGTTGATAAACACTCATTGAGCGCCCCCCAATCCCAAGCCGGATGTCCGCAGCGTGCTCCCGCAGGTTGGGCATAAAAGCGCAAAATTGAGCGCCGTAACCAGCACTACTTTCGCGAATTGCCAAAGAGGCGTGACTTAGTCCACAAAACGTGATGCAACGCGTTTCAACGTGATATACTAACCGTAGTCTTTGGAGAAAAGAAGATTACCAAATATGTCACGCCAAAAGAAGCCGCAGCGCAGCTCGGCGTCCACTTCCGAACCCTTGTCAGGTGGGAGAAAGAGGGTAAAATCCAGGCGATCAAAACTCCATCAGGACAACGAAGATACGACGTTAAGTCCTATACAGCTAAGTCTGGATCTATTCGGGCTACAGTCCTCTATGCCAGAGTTAGTTCCCGCGCCCAACAGAACGACCTTAATCGACAAGTTGCCGCTCTTGCCACCCTCTATCCCGATGCTGAAGTTATCTCAGAAATTGGAGGGGGACTTAATTTCAAACGGAAAAAACTTCAAGCCTTACTGGTGCGAGTCATGCAAGGCACTATCAGGCGAATTATTGTGGCACACAAAGATAGATTTGCCAGATTTGGTTTTGACCACTTCAAATGGTTGTGTGAGCAACACGGGTGTGAAATCGTGGTACTCAACGAGACAGCACTCAGTCCAGAACGAGAAATGGTTGAAGATATCCTTGCCATCCTCCACTGCTTCAGCTCACGACTCTACGGACTTAGAAAGTATAAGTCTCAAATGTCGCAAGATCCAGATTTACCCAAGCCCTGAATTAAATCGAGTTTGGAGTCACTGGAATGCGGCTTGCAGGTATGTGTACAACCAAGCGATAGCTTACCAAAAGACCAATGGTTCTGTTGGCAAGCTAAAACTTCGAGACATAATCATGCAATCTGATTTACCTGAATGGGTAAAAGATACGCCTTGCCACATCAGGCAGAACGCCGTCTTTGATGCTCGTCGAGCTTATATTGCAAGCCGGGATTGTAAGTTTCGCAGTTGCCGCTCACCAAACCAGACAATCAAATTCAATGACAGTAATTTTAGCCAAGGTACGTGGTATCCACGGCTGGTCAAAGGACTAACATTTATCGCGTCAGAACCAATTCCACAGAAGTGTGACCAAGCCACGCAGTTGATTAAGTGCAAAGGTAGATGGTTTGCAGTCTTTCCAGAAAGCGCACCAATTACACCAATATTTAGCAATAAAGTAATTGCACTTGACCCAGGTGTTCGCACCTTCCTGACTGGGTTCGACGGTTCTAAGTTCTTGGAGTTTGGAGCAGGTGATATGGGACGTATCACCCGTATGTGCCAACACTTGGACGACTTGATGAGTCGTATTGCTAAATGCATGTCCAAACGCCAACGACAAAAGATGCGTCGCGCCGCTGGAAGGATGAGAACCAAGATTCAAGACTTAGTGAATGAACTCCATAAACAAGTATCGTGCTACCTAACTGAAAACTACCGCATCATATTTCTTCCAACCTTCGAGACTTCCCAAATGGTGGCCAAGGTGAAAAGAAAGATTCGGTCTAAAACAGCTAGAGCGATGCTAACTTGGGCTCACTATAGGTTTAAATTGTTTCTCAAGCAGGCGGCACACCGTCGTGGCTGCATCGTTGTAGATGTAACTGAGGAATATACGAGCAAAACCTGTACCCGCTGTGGGCACGTCCATACCAAGCTGGGTGGCTCTAAAAAGTTTAAATGTCCTTCATGTGGTTTTGAAATCCCAAGGGACTTTAACGGTGCTTTTGGCATATTGCTAAAAGCTTTGAGGGATACCTCCTACGTCACCAGTGATGATGGCGTTGCTATTGTTGCATTGCCCGACAATATGTCAGGTTGTGTCGCATAAATGTATCAGATTTACTATTATTGTGTGCATTTTGAACGCACGCTTTGAGTTGGATTAACATTGTATACAAAGGGGCAACCGCCCCCGGTTAGGTGGATAAAAAGGTTAAACGTCTGAAACGTGGGTTTCTTGGTCGGAATTAGTTTCAGCTTTAACCTGAGTTAACCATGCAAAGCCCTCAGCAGTTTTTACGCTGAGGGCTTTGTATTTTCTATGCGGAGCCGCTCCCTAATGACACGTCGCATCCATTGATTCAAGTTTAAACCGGACCCACTAACAGCATTTTTTAGAGCCGCAAAATCAAAGTCATCCAGCCTAACGCAGACACTGTTATAGCACGGGTGTTTACCAAGCTTACTGGGCATAGGACTCCTTTGTGATTGCAACAACTGTCTCCCCATTGTATGCACCTTTTTTGGATGACTGCAACCCCTATAAACTTTTAATTGGAGGCAGCTCCCCTGGCAAAAAACAGTTATGTATAACAAAGACAATTTTATAAATAAATCGAAACTTACATTTAACTTCAGGTTCCTATAAAACCATAGATGTAAATTTACGTTTTGTAGTTTTCGCAAGAGTGAGTTTGAGAAAACGCCGGTTTAAATGAAAGATCTGGCTTAGTACAGTGGCTTTGGTATAGCAGCTCACATTCTTTCTACAATACCAAGCTTTTAAATTTAGAGTCTTTACTCAAGCGCCCCTGGTAAGCGTTCTACCAAGGGTATTTTGTGTTAGTGGACAGGTAGCGGCATAAGCGTTTGCGGCGTTCGTTGGTTGGAAATTGAGCATAGACAGAAAAACGCCCGCCAGCTAATAGCTGGCAGCCGTAAACTAGCAGCGTACACCATTTACGCGGATGGAGACACAATCCCGAATGGAATCGCTCAGGCATCAATGCCAGTGCTTTTTATTATCAAGAGCTGAGAACAATTGGCCTAACCTAGCTAGATTGGCTATGCCGTGCGCTGTATTAGCATTGTATCAGCCGTGCTAATCTACAGATATCAGCTATAGATTAGCAAGGGGAGTAAGACTATGGGCGGGTTGCCGGTAAAGCCCAAGGTTCAAGGATATATTCATCAAGAAGTGTTTGATAAGTTCCAAAAGTATTGCAAATCCAATAGGTTAAGTCAATCTGCTGGGTTAGAAGTTGTAATCGCTGGGTTCTTTGGCATAAGTCCAGAAGCAAAAGAACCATCAGAGAAGGCAAATGTTTCTGTTTCAAATATTCTTGCTACTGAAATCAGTAAGTTAAATGATAGAGTAAGCACTCTAGAACGCTGGAAACTTGACTTAGAAAACATATCGGCAGATGTATCAAATGCTAATCTAAGTTGCCTGATAGCTAATCCAGCAACTTATCTAAATGGGACAGCCGCTAATCTATCTGCTAATCTGACTAGCGACTGTGCTGATACATTGGCTAGCTCAGCAAATAGCCTCACTGCGCCGGTTGCTGATACATCTGCCAATCTAGTACTAGCCGATGCTGATACAGCACAGGTGTCTGAGCCAGAATCAGCACTCAATTCTGCTGCTCCCTCATCTTCCTCAGAGGCTATAGAGCAAGCCCCGATGAAGGTCACAGAGCTGGACGCTGCACCAGAGGCACTGGCACCAAGTACACCGCCTCGCCCGTCAGCAGCGGTCACTCAAAGGCACTTAGTTACGCGTTTTGGAGTTGACAAGGCAACAATATGGCGGCATCACTCAGACTTGCCTGAATGGAGCAAGAGCAAAGACCCGGAGGGAATCTCATGGGAGTACCGCTCCGTTAAG
>JAVHMZ010035220.1:0-32074 GCA_034782995.1 Amazona versicolor | reverse complement strand
TTCGCGGAGAAATCCGGTAGCCGAGTCCCAACAGGAGGGCAACACGATGGTACAGGCAATGAGTCTGTTCAATCAACTGCTTCAGCATTTTCCGGTTCTTGAGTTTGCGGCTTTGGTGAAGAAGCACGATGCGGAGCGAGGGGCAAAGGGTTTTAGCTGTAGGACGCAGTTGGTGGCAATGCTTTTCTGCCAACTCGCTCATGCCGACTCGTTGCGCGAGATCTGCAACGGGCTGGCCTGCTGTTTGGGAAAACTGGTTCATCTCGGAATCGGGACGGCTCCCAACAAGTCTTCGCTGTCGTATGCCAACAAGCATCGACCCGCCAAGCTGTATGAGGATCTGTTTTATACGGTATTGGGAAGGTTCCGCAAGGGAACGAGTTTGGGACGGCGCAAAACGAAATTCCGCTTCAAGAACAAACTGCTCTCGCTGGATTCAACGACGATCAGCCTGTGCTTGGAGATGTTCCCCTGGGCCAAGTTCCGGCGGGCCAAAGGCGGCGTGAAAGCTCACGTGTTGCTGGACCACGACGACTATATGCCGCAGTATGTCCTGATTACCGAAGCCAGACGAAGCGACGTCAAAACGGCCAAGGCAGTTCCGCTCAACCCCGGCTCGATCGTGGTCATGGACCGGGGCTACAACGATTACACGTTGTTTCGCAATTGGACAGCCCAGGAAATCTATTTCGTCACCCGGCTGAAGGACAATGCCGCTTACGCGGTTGACCAGGAGTGCGCGATTCCAGCCAACCGGAATATCCGCTCGGACCAGTTCATCCGATTCAGCGGCGAAAAAGCTCAAAGGGACTGCCCCTGCCTGCTGCGGCGCGTGGTGGTGTGGGACCCGGTAAACGAGCGCGAGATCGTCCTGTTGACCAACCTGCTGGAATTCGGCGCGACGACGATTGCCGCCATCTATAAAGACCGCTGGGAGATCGAGCTTTTCTTCAAATCGCTCAAGCAGAATCTCAAGGTAAAGAGCTTCGTGGGCACCAGTGAAAACGCTTACGCATCCAAATTTGGACGGCATTGCTCGCCCTGTTGCTGCTCAAATGGATGCACCACCTCTCCCTAGCCAAGTGGTCACTGTCGAATCTGGCTTCCATGCTCCGCTTAACCTGTTTACCTATCGGGACCTAATGGCCTGGCTCAATGATCCCTTCGGCACACCGCCTTTGCTCCCCAATCCTCAACTCTCCCTAGCGCTGGCGTGATTGGGACAGCCTGCTTGACGCCGAATGGAGACCTCATCCTAAAATCTCGATGCCCCCGTCCAAAAGCCCTTCTTTTCAATCCCACGCTACCCGCCCGTCACCTGTTTAGGACAGCAGTGGCCGGCGGCCCAGTGCTTTCATTGACGGTAACAGGAGTTCTTGATCCACGTTGTCTCTTATATTGGAACGGAATGGGGCTTCCGACAGTCGTTTCTAGTTCCACTCAGTTGACGGGATCGGTGCCTGCTAGCGATATCGCTTCGGTCGGGACTGCGAATCTGACATTGAGCTGCAATGGCGTCCTTTCCTCGCCCACTTACACCATATCTGAAAGAGCACCTTTTGCTCTACTCAGTACATCAATTCAGCCGAGCTTGACCTGTCAGTCAATTTTTCCATCATTTCAGTGATGGAGACGGGTAACGTCATAGCTAATACACCGCTCGCTGGTGCCTCGAATGCCCTTGTCTTTTCTGTGATTCCAACTGCTCCGCAAATTCTTCAGCCTCGGAAGGCACGGTTACAGTAAATGTTTCATCAGATTCAGATCGGTTGGGCTTTGGGAAAGTAACGTCCAGTTCTGGAAGCTTGACCTGTTCCAACTTGGCAACTGGTTACTCCCCTTGCTCCAGCCAGTTTACAGTAGGTACGTCAATTTTTCTCACAGCGAGTCCATTCAGTGGTCCGTTACCTCAGCGGATGTACCAGCGGATCTCAAAAGTCGCCATGTACATTTACAGTCCCCTCCGGAACGACGACGGTAGCCGCCTCCTTCGCCGGTGAGGCTACTGCCTGCGATCCATTCCAGGGTCCTTTCTTGCCCGATGATATTAACAGCCAAAGGTATTACTAATAGCGCTAGCTACGCGCAAGGAAATGTTTCTCCTGGACAATTCATCGGCGTGTTTGCTCCTGGAGTAGGTCCGTCATCGGCGACAGGTCTCCAGATTGATCCGAGCGGTACTGTTAGCACAATCTTGGGAGGGAAGCCGGGTTTACTTTGACGGTGTCGCGGCTCCCATCATCGCTGCTTCCATGAATCCGCTTAACGTACTAGGTCCGTACGGAGTCGCTGGACTGCCAACAACATCCATCCAAATCGAACAGAACGGGGTTCTTTCAAACTCTCTTGCCGTGGGCGTATCTGAGGCAGCGGCAGAATTTTTACCTGAGATGGGTCGGGACTTGGCGCAGGTGCAATACTTAACGAGGACGGAACTGTCAACACCCGAATAGCCGGCATGTTCAGTCAAGGTGGAGTAACAGTGTCAATTAGGTGATAAAAACTGTTTTCCGCCTCGCGCATGGAGAAACTCTACACAGCGATTCGAACCGGCAAACAGGGATAACTCGATGTTGTCTCAGTTCACCGTTTGTCACCAGCAACAGACGACTTAACCGCTTATAGTGAATGACAACCGCGTCTAAGATGCGAACCAAGCTGATTCAGTGATTCAGTCGCGTCTCCTGAGCTTTCTTCACCATCTTAGCTCTCCTTCGGCCTCGAACGATAATCCACGCAAATCGATACACTCGAGAAGGGGCGGATCGGCGTCGGGACAACCTCTGAGGCCGCAGGTTGGAGCCTGACCTTGAGTACTGGAATTATCAGTGAAGATCTCCTGAGCTGGGCTATTTCAGTGGGCTGAAAACGAAGAACTCGCAACCGCGATCACGCGCCTCCCGCACTAAGAATCCCTTCAGTTTAATCACTTACCTGGCCCACCCCGCCGGCCCCGCCCTCTCTCGCTTCATAATAGAACCGCAGGGCACCCGCCCCGCCAATCCGCTCACCGGATTACGATATATGGCGAAAACCTCAATGCGCGAACAAATCGAAGCCATCGTCCAGTCCACCCCCGCTGCCGATATCCACACTCATCTCTACACCCCCGAGTTCGGCCCGGGCCTTCAGCTCTGGGGCATCGATGAGCTCGTCACTTACCACTATCTCGTCGCCGAGCAGTTCCGATTCTGTTCCCTGGCTCCCGGCCAGTTTTGGGCAATGACCAAGCAACAGCAAGCGGACCACATATGGAGGACGCTCTTCGTTGAGCGCGCCCCTCTCTCCGAAGCCTGCCGAGGGGTAGTCGGCGTCCTCAAGGCCCTTGGGCTCAATACCTCAGCGCTGGATTTAACCGAAGACCGCGAGTTCTTTCGAGCCCAAAACCCGCAAGACCACATCCGCAACGTCCTCCGCCTCGCCGGCCTCACCGAAGTCGTGATGACCAACGATGTCTTCGACCCCAAAGAAGCTGCGTGTTGGGAGAATGGCGTCGCGCGCCACCCCGAGTTCCACGCGGCTATCCGCATCGATCCGCTCCTGAACGATCCCGAAATCAGCCGGTGCCTGGCCACCCAGAATGGCGGTTCCGAAACCGCCGCCGCGCGCCGGTTCCTGGACCGCTGGATCGAGCGGATGCGTCCTCTTTATATGGCGGTTTCCCTTCCGCCCGAATTTCAATATCCCGAAGACTCCCACCGCGGCCGGCTCCTCCGCGAGGTGGTTTTTCCCGCCTGCCTCGCCCACAACATCCCGTTCGCCATGATGATCGGCGTGCGCAAGCGCGCCAACCCCGCCCTGCGCGACGCCGGCGATAGCCTGGGCTGGGCCGATACCGCTGTCATCGAGAGAATCTGTCTCGAAAACCCGGATGGCCGTTTCTTGGTCACCATGCTCGCCCGCGAAAATCAGCACCCGCTCTGCGTCGCCGCGCGCAAATTCAGTAACTTGATGCCTTTCGGCTGCTGGTGGTTCATGAACAACCCCTCCATCACGCGCGAAATTACTCGCGAGCGCATCGAGCTCCTGGGCGCAAGCTTTATTCCGCAGCACTCGGACGCGCGCATTCTCGAGCAGGTCATTTATAAGTGGGCCCACACGCGCCGCATGATGACGGATGTGCTCACCGAAGCCTACTCCGCGATGGCCGAAGATGGCCGCGCGCCCACCGAAGCCGAGATACGCCGGGACGTGGAGCAAATGTTTCGCGGTAACTTCAAACAATGGCTCAACCAGTAAAGAACATCATTGATCGCGTCTTAGACTGGCTACTGCGTGATCCTCATAATACACAAGCGTTCTTGCTTCTCAACCCAGCAGGGTAGTACTGCCTTACCACGACTAAAGTCGTAGGCGCCTGCGCCCGTTATTTCTTCGCGAGCGACTTCCTCGGCTAAATAAAAATATTCTGTGACTCGCGAGAATTTCTCTTGACACCCCCCTCCAAGCTTCCGGTTAAAGTTGTCCTGTCCCGGAGGAATAAATGATTAAATTTCTAGCATTACTAATAAGTGCCGGCGTATCTGTTCTGGCGCAGACCGGCCAAATCGCAGTTGCCGTCCAAAATAACGCGGGCGCTGTCGTGCCGGGCGCGTCTGTTCGCGTAGCTGCCCGCCCGTTCCGCAACACACTCGCGAACTACAACGCGTCCCAGAAGGCGGGCGCCGATGGGAGAACCACGTTCGCCCACGTTCCCCAATGGCCATATGAAGTTTGCGCGCAATTACCCGGAAGCTCCCTGCTCGACTCCTGTTCCTGGCTCAACCGCGCTCCTTCCGTGTTCGTTCAGGCGGGCGCAACCGTGAATGCGCCGATCTCGCTGAAGCAGGGTACCCGGGTCGCCGTTCAGGTGAACGATAGCCTTGGCTTGTTGGCGAAAGAAATCTTTCCAGGCCAAAAGCTGCGCCTGGAAGTGTCCGTCAAGGGCGCGCATGCTGTCCCGATGACGATCGCCCCGGCCGGCGGTCCGCGCCAGTTCACCGCTTTGGTTCCCGCCGACACGGACCTCCGCATACAGGTCCGGAGCAATGAGCTGCAGGTGGCGGATGCGTCCGGAATGCGCATCGATATGAAGGATTTCTCTCAGTTCATCCCGTTTCGCTCGGTCCCTGCACCCGCGGGCGCTCAGCCAGCCGTTGCCGCAGCCTCCCCTACCCTGACATTGCAATTAGTCGGGCTGCAATAGCTCGGCATCACCGTTTCCGGAGAAACTTATGCGACCTTTTTGTCTGACAACGGCCTTTTTCTGTGCGGCAGTCTGTAATCTAATGGCCCAGCCTGGAATCGTCAGCGCTTCCCTGGACAACACCGTCTCGCCCCCGGCGAGCACCGTCGTGTATCCCTTTCAGGCTCACATCGTCTACGGCGTCTTCTCCAACGACGGCTACGGGCCCACCTATGCCTTCTTCACGTTTGAGACATACCCCTCGCCCAATTACTCGTGCAAAGTGGGCGTGCAGCTCGATATTCCGTACAACACGAGCACGTTCTACCTGCACGACGATAACGGCAATCCCATGCCGGGAATGGGCTCCTGGACCGGACAGCAGCAGGACAACTCGAAATGCGCTCTGTTTTCCAACGGCTCTACGGTCACATTGTCGTCGGACTACAGCAAGTACACTGTCGCGGTGAACGTGATGTTCAAGGATCCGTACAACGGGTAAAATACATTTATCTGAACGGTTACGATGGATACCAGAACGCGTCAGGCTGGTACTGCCCGAACGCCGCGTTCACAGTGCAAAGCCAGGATTATGCGCCGCAGACTTTGTACGTCTCGCCGCCGTCGGGGTCCAACCAGCCCGGGCAGATTCAGCAGTTTACATACACCACCAGCGATCCGAACGGCGCTTCCACGATGTACCACACGGAACTTGTCTTCAACCCGGGATCCACTTGGCAGCCCGGCTATGCGCAGACCAGGCGTTGCAAGATCATACAAGACTCGGACTTCGTCTCGCTGGAGAACGACGCCCAGAACGGTTACGTGAATGGCGGGTACGCGCCACTGGGGAGTTCACAGCCGATCTCAAACAGCCAATGCACGGTATATCCATCCATGTCCCACGGCGCAGCGACTAGCTTGCAAAGTCAGAACATCACCTTCGGCGTCTCCTTTACTTCTTCCTTCGCCGGCCAACTCGGGGATCACATTTTCGCCGCGGACAACCTGGGTATGAACACTTGGGATGTGCGTAACGACGGGCTCTGGACCTGGTATTCGGATTCAAGCCAGTCCGCAGGAACTGCCGGCGTTCTCGATATTATGATTCTGCCAGGGAAGCCCTATCTGTACGGCTACGCGCGCACAGCCCCGAACAATCTCAGCTATAACTACGGACCTTACGCAAGCGTCGTTATTCAGAATCTTACAACAGGCGTCAACACGTCAAGCCAAACTGATGTCGGTTTTGAGGACACAATTGCCGCAGTGCCCTTACAAACCGGCGTTCATTACCGGCTGAGTTCTAGCCATTCAATCAACTTTATACCAGCGGTTTATGGCTGTAGCTATTGCGGCTACTCGGATCCTTTAGGCTACAGCTTGCTTTCGGGTTCTGATCTGCCGAGTATTTATACGGATCTAGGCCTCTGGATCTGGGTTCCACGCTTTATCTCGGAATCTCCGACTCAACCTAGTTTTTTTCTGGGCAATTTGACTCTAGACCTACTTACCTACCAGGATTCCAACGCCCCATCGCCGACTTTCATTTACGATCCCAGCGCGGGAGTTGCGATGGACGACTACGGCGATGTTCTCCCCAGCACTGCAGATTGGGCAAGTCTAGCTCAGCCAACGAATCCTTATTACAATACCTTTCAAGCCGCCGAAACCTTTCAGAATCTTGCTCAAGCCTGTCAGCCCATAGGACCGTTTACCTTGCCTTGTGCGGCCATTCGCGCCGGCATTGCCGCCGGCGGGGTGGTTGCAATATTAATGTCTCAACGGGGCGGCGGAAACGTTGCCGATACCGGTATCTTGAGCCGGCTTCAAGCGGATACCCAAAAAGGCGGTCAGTATTATGGCAAAGAACCTTGCGAAGTGTTGGATATCTATTTGAACCAGGCGAAGGCCGCCGGCGACACACAAACGGCACTCAAAATCAAAACAACTCAAAAGGCACTTGGGTGTAGAGGGTCCCGCGCAAATCGTTGATGCCATACTTACCTGCTAATACTGAGTGGTTCTTGGCCGAGATCTTGCTAAACGGCCAGGTTGGCGATCATGTGGGTGAACTGAGAATAAATTGGGTACTGATCAAAGCCAACGACATTGAGACCGCGTATCGAAAAGCGATCAAATGGGGAGAAAGCCAGAACATCTCCTATACAAATCCCGAAAACGAACCTGTGCGATTTTCATTTCTTGGTTTGAAGGATCTAAACATCATCTACGACCCGCTCGAGGATGGAGCGGAGTTACTTGAAGAGAGGGTTGGTGAAGCGACGGAGGAACGAATCCGGAAACTTGTCACGCCGAAGGAACAGCTCTGGCTGTTTCAACCGGAGAAGGATCGCACCTGAAACCCCCCTTCTCGAAACGAAAACAAACCGGATTGCCCGCGCGCCACAAATCCCGATCCCGCCCCGGCCGCGGGCTCAAACCAGAACGGCGCCGCACTCCCAGGGAGCGGCACTGTCAATAGCGCCAAACGAATCAGCCGCATCGTAGCTCCTTCCCAGAATCATAGGGACGCGATTCGTGGCGAAGATCTATCTCCGGTAATCCAGGGATAGGAACTTTGGACGATTTGAGCAAAGCCCAGGGGCAGTGCGCACGGAGGCCGGTCTGCATGGAGATCGTTCCGAAGCCCTGATCGTTCATGAACAATCTTTCCATCACGCGCGAAGCTTACTCGCGAGCGCATCGGGCACTTGGGCGCAAGCTTCATGTAAAATCGAGGTTGAATTTGTTCTTCAGAATATTAAGATTCTTGCTCGCCGCTGCTCTCAGCTTCCCGGCTCTTGCTCACACCGATTTCGCATTTGACCCTTTTTGTTGGACAGCCCGCGAACGCACCTCGGTGGCGTTTTCTTCCTCAGTTACCACGGATCGGCAACCATTGTTGTCCATCAAGGGCATACCAGGAAAGATCGAACTACCGATCACCTTCGGAGAAATTCAACATGCGTGCCTGGCTTCAGATGACAAGCTAGCAGTGTTTGTTTGGTTGACGGGAGCTTGCAGCATCGCGGTCTTGCATTTTCCTTTCTTTTCGCTCATTGACTCGTTCTGGGCTGACAATCTAACAGTGTCGCCGAGCGGAAGATTTGTGGTTTATAGAGAGTTCTACTCCTACTCCACCGAGGTTCCTATGTGCAAGATGTACCTTCTCTACGATCTCACGCTTGCTGTCCCGAGAAAATCACTCGTCTTTCTTGGGAGCTCTTTTCCCTTGGGGCGGCTCGTTTACCCAAGAACTCCGGGCGCGGCTGCCTTCGAGCAGGGGTCAGTTGCCTTCGAAAAGATTCACTACTCCGCTTCAGAAAGATTCTTCTGGGCGGCTGATGAGTCCTCTGTTGTCTTCGGAGACAGGGTAGGGGACGCGTTTCATGTCGTGATGGTCAAGACCTCCGCTCCGGCCCATGCTCTTCGATATCAGGTGAATCCGAAGGAGGTCTGTTCACCTTGGACAGGCCCAGTCTCGAGCCTGCAACTAGCCGATGCGGAGGTCCGAAAAGCTACCGTACTCGGTCGCTCAGTCTACGCACAATTCAAAGTGACTGGCCAGGCGTGTTTCCCGAAACCTCTAAACTTCACAAGGAGCGACTTTCGTGAAGCGCCGATCAAGGAGTTCCCTCCTCCGGTGCGCAACCGAATTTCAAAAGAACTTAAAACATGAAGGAAGGTGTTCCACTTCTCGTCTTCAGATTCGACGCACCTAGAAAAATCGGTCTTTTGTTTTCGCGATTCATCTCCGCCACGGTCACGTAGCTTTCGTTCCTCGCAATCTTCTGGAATCAAACCACTTGCCTTCACCGCTCCCGCAATCCGCTCCCCTCGCCGTTCATAATGAAACCAAGAGGCGTTACCAGCCCTCCCGGATCCGTTCATGGGATTAAGTCTGATCCAAAACTCATGCGCGAAACGAAGCAAAGCCATCCTCCCATCCCACCCCGCCGTCAACCCTCGCGGCCTTTTCCCCGGAAACCGGCACGCAATAAGCGATAACTAGGCAATAACAGGCGGACCAGGGGGGAGGGTGCTCATCCCCAACATCTTCCGTCTGGTCTCATCGGGCAAACTGTTTCGCGGTAACTTCAAACAATGGCTCAACCAGTAAAGAACATCATGGATCTCACCGGACGCGTCGCCGTCGTCGGGGGCGGCACGTCGGGTCTCGGCCGCGCTATCGCGATCGGTCTCGCCGAAGCGGGCGCCGATGTGGTTGCCTCCGGCCGCCGCGAACGGGAAGCGGACGACGTCGCCGGAGCCATCGAAGCGCTCGGCCGCCAAACCCTCCGCCACACCTTCGATATCTCCCAGCGCGCTTCCATCGATGCCTTCCGCGACGCGGTGGTCGCCACGTTCAGCCGTGTCGACATCCTGGTCAATGCCGCCGGACGCACGAAGCGGACGCCCACCAAAGATCTCCCCGAGTCCGAGTGGGCGGACATCATGGATACCAATCTTACCGGCATGTTCCGCTGTTGTCAGGCGTTCTATCCTGCTCTCCTCACCGGCGGCAAGGGCCGTATCATTAACATCGCCTCGCTTAGTTCTTATCTGGGGCTCTATGAAGTTGCTGCTTACGCCGCCTCGAAATCGGCCGTGCTCTCGCTCACCCGGAGCCTTGCGGTCGAGTGGGCCCGCGAAGGTATAAACGTGAACGCCATCGCGCCCGGCGTGTTTCGCACGGACCTGAATGCCGCTCTGCTCGACGGCACCGATCGCGGCCGCGAGTTTCTCCTGCGCACGCCCATGCATCGCTGGGGCCACGCGCACGAGCTCGTCGGAGCCGCCGTGCTTTTGGCGTCCGATGCGGCCAGTTTCATTACCGGACAATGTCTGGCCGTCGATGGCGGTTATCTCGCTAGCGGCGTCAATCAATAACTCACGATATCGATCATGAATAAGCTGCTTCTCGCTGTCCTCGCCTGCGCCCCAGTCCTCGCGCAGAGCACCGGGTCCTTCTACGGAACCGTGCTCGACGCGGGCGGCGCCGTTGTCCCCAACGCCCAGATCGTAGCGACCTCGGTCGAGCGCGGCAACACCCGGAGCGCCGCGTCCAATGGCTCGGGCGAATGGCTCCTGACGCAGTTGCCCGTTGGCAAATACGACATCACCGTCGAAGCTTCCGGCTTCAAGACCTTCGCCCAGCGCGGGGTCGCGCTCGATTCCGATCAAAACATCAAAGTCGATGCTCATCTCGAACTGGGCAGCACCTCCGAATCCGTCACCGTCAGCGCCGAAGCGCCTCTCGTCGATAGCCGCACCGCCACGCTCGGCGCCACCATCTCCCAAAAGCAACTGACCGATCTCCCGCTGAACGGCCGCAACATCTTCGACCTCACCACGTTGCTTCCCGGCGTCGCCAGCGTGAGCGCTCCCCAAACCTTCACCAATGACCGCCAAGGCCCCACCTTCAGCACCTCCGGCTCGCGCACGGCCGATAACCTCACGCTCTTCGATGGCGCGGTGTATGTGGCTCTCTTTCGCAACACCGGTCTGAACTATCCGCCTCCCGACGCCATACAAGAGGTTCACGTCCTCACCTCCAACTACGGCGCCGAGTACGGACGTAACACCGGCACCGTCATGAATGTCATCACTCGCTCCGGCACGAATCAGATTCATGGCGCTCTCTGGGAATTTATCCGTAACAACAACTTCAACGCGCGCAGCTTTTTCGCCAAGACCACCACCAAGCTGATCCAAAACCAGTACGGAGCGACGCTCGGCGGACCTGTCGTAAAGAACAAGCTGTTTCTCTTCGGCTCTTACCAGGGTTTGAAGGTTCGCACCGCCGCGCTCACTTCATCCGCCAAGCCGCTCACGTCTGCCGAAGCCGCCGGCGACTTCTCATCGGTAAAGGGCGGCATCATCGACCCCGCCACGGGCAAGCTTTTTCCGGGCGGAATCATCCCCGTCAGCCGATTCGATCCCGTCGCACTGAAGATCAACGGCCTCATCTCTCCCGCCAACTCCGCTGGCCAGCTCATCGCCACCTACGCCAAACCCAATGACGACGATCAGGGCCTGCTCCGGGGCGATTACTACTTCGGCGGGCACGCGATCGACGCTCGCTACAACCAGATCGCCTCGCGCGATCAAACCTCCTCGGGCGATGTGCCCGGCTATGAGCGCATCGCGGACACCGCTTCCGTCCGCACCATCTCGGTTGGCGACACGCTGCCCATCACGCCCTCGCTCCTCAATATCGTCCGCCTGGCCTACAATCGTTTCTCGAGCACGGCTGACGTGCTCACTCCGTACAGCCTGCGCAGCCTGGGCTCCACGCTGCCCGAGTTCGGTCCGCCCACTCCTTCGCAGATCGCCGTTTCCGGACGCTTCACCGTCGGCAACACCTCCGCCGCTCCGGCCCTTGTCGTCAACGAGGATTTCGAAGCCTCCGAGTCGCTCAGTTGGATCCGGGGCAATCACAACTTCAAGACCGGCGCCCAGTATCTCCGGCTCCGCTACCTGAACCGCACTTTCTTCCAGACTCAGGGTGGGTTCGCTTTTACCGGAATTTTCACCGGCAGTTCCGCCGCCGATTTTCTCCTCGGCCTCGCCCAAACCCTCAGCCTTTCGAGTCCGGTCCTCGAGCAGGGCGGCGTTCAGAACAACAGCTACTATTACTTTCAGGACGATTGGCGGGTCAGTCGCCGCCTCACCCTGAATCTCGGACTTCGCTACGAGCTCGCGCTGCCCTGGTACCAGCCCAACAACTACTGGGGCTCGTTCGAGCCGGGCAAGAAGTCCACGGTCTATCCGAACGCGCCCACCGGCCTCGTCTTTCCGGGCGACCCCGGTGTCCCGCGCGGCCTCGTTCCCACGGATGGGAACAACTTCGCCCCGCGCTTCGGTTTCGCATGGGACGTTGCGGGCGATGGCAAAACCGCCATCCGCGGCGGCTACGGCGTTTTCTTCAACGGCATCACGTCCAACATCATTCAGAACGGCACGCAGCCTTTCCGCTACTCCTACACCATCAACGCCCCGTACAGTCTCGCGGACCCGCTACGCGGCATCCCTCCCATCCCCGCCGCCGTTAATCTCTCCAACCCCACCTTCAGCCTGAACCCTCCGCCGCAGCTCAACTTTCCGAGCCCATCGCTCGCCACCCCATACGTCCAGCAATACAACTTGACCGTGCAGCACCAGATTGTGAACAACCTGGTGGCTGAAGTGGCCTACGTCGGCAAGCTCGGAAGAAAACTCCTCGCCGCCACCTCCGTCAACCCCGCGCTTCCCGCTCCGGGAGCCACCGTCGCCAACGAGTTTCAACGCGTGCCCTACCTCGGCTTCGGCAACCTGACATCCATGGGTACGTTTACAAACTCCGAATATAACGCTCTTCAGATCCAGGTGACCAAACGCTACGCGCATCACTTCACCGTCCAGGGCGCTTACACCTTCAGCAAGTCCATGGACCAGTTCTCCACTTCCGTTACCGATACCGCCATCTTCCCGAACCCCTCCAATATTCGCGGCGATTGGGGTCGCTCGGACTTCTACGCCAAGCACATCGGATCGTTCTCCGTCGTTTGCGACCTGCCGCGCCTGCAGGACCGCAACAGGTTTCTGCGTCAAACGGTCGGCGGCTGGAACCTTTCTGGCCGCTTCAACGCGCGCTCGGGAACACGCGTCAACGTGGTAAGCGGGCCGATTATGCTCTGACCGGCACGCCCAACCAGCGCCCCAACGTCAACGGCAATCCCGTGCTCTCCCAAGACCGCCCGCTCGCGGACAAGCTCAACCAATGGTTCGATTCCACTGTCTATTCCAAACCGGCAGCCAGAACCTACGGCAACACCGGCCGCAACTCCGTTCTCGGTCCCGGCCAGAACTCCACCAGCGCCGCCTTGCTTAAAAACCTTCCCGTGCCTCTCCGGGAAGACATGTATGTGCAGTTCCGAGCCGAGGCCTTCAGCCTGTTCAATCATCCAATCTTCAGCAATCCGGGTAATAATTTAGCGAGTAATCTCGGGAAGATCACCGCGGCTTCAGGCGATCGCCAACTCCAGTTCGCGCTCAAGATAGTCTATTGATGCCGTTGATCGAGTTCGACCGCGTCACGCTCATGCGCGGCTCGAATTCCGCGCTTCGCGGTTTCACGCTCCGCATCGAGGAAGGCGAGCATGTCGCCATCCTCGGTCCGAACGGGTCGGGCAAGTCGTCGTTCATCAAAGCCATCACGCGCGAATGCTATCCGCTGCATGGATCGCATCTCCGCATCTTGGGCCGCGATCGCTGGAACATCTTCGAGCTGCGCGCTCACCTCGGCATCGTGACGAACGACTGGCTGCTAGCCTGCTCGCGCGATTACACTGGCCTCGAAACTGTCCTTTCCGGCTTCTTCTCGAGCGTCGGCGTCTGGCCCCATCACCTGGTCACGCCCGAGATGACAGAAAAGGCCGGCCAAGTACTCGACTTCCTCGAAGTCTCGCACTTGTCCGGCCGCAATGTTTCCGAAATGTCGTCGGGCGAAGCGCGCCGCATGCTGATCGGCCGCGCCCTGGTTCACGATCCCGGCACGCTCGTCTTCGATGAGCCTTCCAACAGCCTCGACCCTCACGCCGCGCGCGAACTGCGTCTCACCATGCGGCGCCTCGCGCAAGCCGGCAAGAGCCTGCTACTGGTTACCCACACTCTGCCGGACATCATTCCCGAGATCGATCGCATTGTGATGATCAAAGAAGGCCGGGTCTGGCGCGATGGCGCCAAAGAGCAACTGCTCGCTTCCGGAACCCTCTCAGAGCTATTCCATTTACCCGTGGAAGTAACTCGGCATCGCGGTTACTTCGATATACTGGCACAGTGACGAAAAATCAACTGATCGACGCCATTGCGTCCGACTCCGGCCACACTAAGAAGGAACTGGAGGGAGTGGTCGATTCGCTCATCGACCAGATGTCGCAGGCTCTCGCCAAAGGCGACAGAGTCGATCTTCGTGGATTTGGTATTTTTGTCACCCGGGACAAGAAGGCGCGGCAGGGCCGCAATCCCAAGACCGGTGAAACTCTGGAGATCGCGGCCCGCAAAGCCGTCGGATTCAAGCCCTCGAAAGAGCTAGCGACCAAGGTGAACGGTCCGGCCAACACCGAGGCCTGACGATCCTCTCGTCTCAAAGTCGAGTTGGTCGCGTGAGCGATCGTAGCTCACGACCACGTTGTCGCCGTCGTGGATCTCGCCTTTGATCAGTAAGCGCCCGAGCCGCGTCTCGATCTGTTTTTGAATCGCCCGCTTCAGCGGGCGGGCGCCATAAACGGGATCGAAGCCCGATCGAACGAGATGCGTTCTCGCGTCGTCGGTCAGCGAGAGCGTGATGTGACGCTCCGCCAGACGCGCTCGCAAACGTCCGAGCTGAATCTCGACGATCTGTTTCAAGTGCTCTTCCGAGAGGGAGTGAAATACAATGGTCTCGTCTACCCGGTTCAGGAACTCCGGCCGGAAGTGCCGCCGCAGTTCTTCGAGCACGGCGTCTTTCATGTCCTCGTAAGGGCGGCCCGCGAAGCTTCCGCGATACTCGAGGATGCGATGGCTGCCGATGTTCGATGTCAGGATCAGAATGGTGTTCTTGAAGTTCACCGTCCGGCCCTGGCCGTCTGTCAACCGGCCGTCGTCGAGGATCTGCAGCATCACGTTGAACACATCGGGATGCGCCTTCTCAATCTCGTCGAACAGCACCACCGAGTAAGGCTTCCGCCGAACCGCTTCGGTCAACTGGCCGCCTTCCTCGAAGCCGATGTAGCCCGGAGGCGCGCCGACCAGCCGCGCGACCGTGTGCTTCTCCTGGTACTCAGACATGTCGATGCGCACCATCGCGTGCTCATCGTCGAACAGGAACTCGCCGAGGGCGCGAGCCAGCTCGGTTTTGCCGACGCCCGTCGGACCGAGAAAAATGAAGCTGCCGATCGGGCGGTTCGGATCTTTTAAGCCCGATCGCGCGCGGATCACCGCTTCGGCCACGGCCGTCACGGCTTCATCCTGGCCGATCACGCGCTGATGCAGCTCGCTCTCGAGATTAAGGAGCTTCTGCATCTCGCCTTCGAGCAGTCGCGACACTGGAACGCCCGTCCAGCGGCTCACCACCGCGGCAATGTCTTCCTCGTCTACTTCTTCTTTGAGAAGCTGCTTCGGCCCCTTCGCGACCGACTCCGCCTCTGCGAGCTGCCTCTGCAGCTCCCGCAGTTTGCCGTATTTCAGTTCGGCCGCTTTGTTCAGATCGTATTCGCGCTCGGCCCGCTCGATCTCGGTCTTTGCCGCGTCCATCTGCTCGCGAACGGTTTGCAGCTTCTGCACGCTCTGCTTTTCGAGCTGCCAACGCGCCTGCAGCGCGTCGCCTTCCGCGCGCAGGTTGGCGATTTCGCTCTCGAGCTTGGTCAGCCGTTCCTTCGAAGCCGGATCGGTTTCCTTCCTCAGCGCCTGCCGCTCGATCTCGAGCTGCATCGTGCGCCGCAGGATTTCGTCCAGTTCGGCCGGCATCGAGTCGATCTCGGTCCGCAGCTTCGCCCCTGCTTCATCCACGAGATCGATCGCCTTATCCGGCAGGAAACGGTCAGAAATGTAGCGGTCCGAAAGCACCGCCGCGCCGACCAGCGCCGCATCCTTGATGCGCACGCCGTGATGCAATTCGTAGCGGTCTTTCAACCCGCGCAGGATTGAGATTGTATCTTCCACCGTCGGCTGATCCACCAGCACCGGCTGGAAGCGCCGCTCCAGCGCGGCGTCTTTCTCGATGTACTTGCGGTATTCATCGAGCGTGGTCGCGCCGATGCAGTGCAGCTCGCCCCGCGCGAGCATCGGCTTCAGCAGATTGCCCGCGTCCATGGCGCCTTCCGTCTTGCCCGCGCCCACAACCGTGTGCAGCTCGTCGATGAACAGAATGACTTCGCCGTTCGAATCGACCGTCTCTTTGAGCACCGCTTTCAGGCGTTCTTCGAACTCTCCGCGGAACTTCGCGCCCGCGATCAGCGCGCCCATGTCGAGCGAAACCACGCGCTTATTCTTCAGTCCTTCGGAAACGTCGCCGCGAATGATTCGCTGCGCCAAGCCTTCGACGATCGCCGTCTTCCCCACGCCCGGCTCGCCGATCAGCACCGGATTGTTCTTGGTCCGCCGCGAGAGAACTTGAATCACGCGCCGGATCTCTTCGTCGCGCCCTATCACCGGATCGAGCTTGCCTTGCGACGCAAGCTTGGTCAGGTCGCGCCCGTACTTCTCGAGCGCTTCATAAGTCGCCTCCGGATTCTGGGACGTCACCCGCTGGCTTCCGCGCACATCGCGCAAAGCTTGCATGATGCGGTCGCGCGTCACGCCGAGATCTTTCAGGGACTTGCTGTCGTTCGCGGCCGCGAGCAGCACGTGCTCGACGGAAATATAATCGTCTTTCAGGCGCTTGGCTTCATCCTCGGCCTGAGTCAGCAGCTTGTTCAAGCGCTGCGTAACGTAAATCTGCTCCGGCGCGCCGCCCGGACCGGATACCTTGGGGAGCCTGGCGAGTTCCTGCTCCAACCGTTGCTTCACCAACGGCAAATTGACGCCGGCCTTGGTCAGAATCGAGCCGGCAAGTCCGCCTTCCTGGTCTACTAGGGCGAGGAGCAGATGCTCCACGTCCACTTGCTGGTTGCTCCGACGGACAGCCTCACTTTGCGCCGACTGGAGCGCTTCTCGCGTCTTCTCCGTAAATCGGTTTAAATCCATATCTCACCTCATAGTTAGCTCGCCTTCGCCAGGACGAGCCGCTGGCCCAGTTGCGGGACGGCTGCATCGAGCACCTCCCGCACGTTCTGGGCAAAAATGAATTCCGTGTCCGCGCAAACATCGGCGGGCAAATCGCGAAGGTCCTTCTGGTTCGCTTTCGGCAGAATAATTCGCGTGATGCCGAGCCGCCGCGCGGCAAGCACCTTCTCCTTGACGCCTCCGACGGGAAGTACTAAACCGGAGAGCGTCACCTCGCCCGTCATCGCCGTATCCGTACGGACCGGCAGCCCAGTATATAAAGAGGTAAGCGCGGTCACCATGGTGACGCCGGCCGATGGTCCATCTTTCGGGATCGCCCCGGCGGGCACGTGAACGTGCGCACCGTACTTCCGGAACAGCGCTCCGTCGATGTGAAACTCGTCCGAGTGGGACCAGACGTAGCTCTGCGCGGCTTTGGCCGATTCCTGCATCACGGAGCCAAGCTGCCCGGTGAGCGACAGGCCTTTCCCATCTCGCAGCAGCGCGGCTTCGATATAAAGAACGTCGCCGCCGGCCTCCGTCCAAGCTAAGCCGGTTGCCACGCCCGCCGGCATCTCCTTGCGGGCTTCTTCGGGCGAGAAGCGCTCCGGTCCCAACAATTCCGTGACTTGCTCGGGTCCCACCACAACGGGCTCGACCTGACCTTCAGCATGACGCAGGGCAACTTTGCGCGTCACGCGTCCAATGGCGCGTTCCAACTGCCGAACACCGGCCTCGCGGGTGTAGCGGGAGATGATGAGCCGGAGCGCGGCGTCGGTGACGGTGCACTGCTCCTCGCTCAGTCCCGCTTCCTTGAGCTGCCGGCGGGTCTGGTAACGCTTAGCGATCTCCAGCTTCTCCTCCGCGCTGTACCCCGGCAGCCGTACCAGTTCCATACGGTCGAGCAACGGTTGCGGAATGGTGTCGAGCGAATTGGCGGTGGTTACGAAGAAGATCTTCGAGATATCGAACGGCAGGTCGAGATAATTGTCCCGGAAAGTCTTGTTCTGTTCGGGGTCGAGCACTTCGAGCAGCGCAGCTGCGGGATCGCCCCGGAAGTCGCGTCCGAGCTTGTCGACCTCGTCCAGCATTAAGACGGGATTGTTCACACCCGCGCGCCGGACCGCCTGAATGATCCGGCCGGGAAGCGCGCCGATATAAGTGCGCCGATGTCCGCGCAGTTCGGCCTCGTCGTGCATGCCGCCAAGACTGAGCCGCTCGAACTTCCGGCCGAGCGCCCGCGCGATGGACTGGCCCAGCGACGTCTTTCCCACGCCAGGAGGCCCGACGAAGCAGAGGATGGGCGCTTTGGCGGATGAGTTCAGTTTCAGAACGCCCAAGTGCTCGAGAATTCGCTCTTTGACTTCCTTCAAACCGAAGTGGTCTTCATCCAAGACTTGACGCGCGACGGGAATGTCCAGGACGTCCGGCGTGGCCGCCGTCCAGGGCAGCTCCAGAACCAGCTCCAGATAAGTGCGCGTAACGTGATAATCCGGCGCCTGCGGAGAGAGCCGCTCCATCTTGGTCAGCTCGCGTTCCATCTCCTTCCGAATCTCCGCAGGAAGCTCAGCCTTTTCCAACCGCTCCTTGAGAAGGTCGATTTCACTTTGCTGCCCATCGGACCCGTTCAGCTCGTGCTGAATGGCCCGAAGCTGCTGACGAAGGACGTACTCCCGCTGCTCCTTATTGATTTCGCCTTGCGCTTCTTTGGCGATCTTGCTCCGTAGCTCCAGAACCTGTAGTTCATGAGTGAGATGCCCGTGCATGGAGCGCAGCGCTTCCACGCGCGTCTCCGCTTCGAGAAGTCTTTGTTCTTCGGAGCTGTCCATGCTGAGAATGGAAGCCAGGAGATAAACGAGTTGGATCGGATCCTCCGAACGGGCGAGCAGGCGATTCAGCTCAGCGGGCGCTTCCACGTTGGAATGCTGGAGGACCTTGCGGGCTAAATCGAGCACCTCCCGGTGCAGGGCTTCCATCTCCGTGCCGGACTCCTCAGGAAGCGGCCAGGCGCTGGTCTCCGCCAAAAGGTGATTGACGCTTGCGATCTGGTGAATCGCGGCGCGCTCCGTCCCGAGCACAATGAGCTCGAAGCGGCCATCCGGCTGTCGCACCGAGCGTTTAATGACGGCCTTGGTGCCGGCCTTAAAGAGATCGTCTTGGCCCGGAAGCTCAACGTTAGCGTCACGTTGCGTGGCAACGAGAATCTCCTTTCCCTCCGTGGCGAGCGCGGCCTCAATCGCGGAAATGGACAGGGCGCGTCCCACCGAGAGTGGCATCAGCAGGTTGGGGAAAAGAACGGCGTTTTTGATGGGAAGGACGGGGAGGAGTAGCTTGGGGTCGCTCATATCAGTCTTCTTAGAAGATAAGATGAGCGAAGGAGACTAAAGGTTGCGCACCGCGAGGGAAGTAGCTGTGGACGGCTGTTGTTTGGGGATTACCAGCCAGGCAACAAAGTACGCAATCACGCCCGTGCCTGCCCCCAAGATCGCCGCGAGCCAAAGAACTCGGACCAAAGTCACATCCCAATCGAAATAACGGGCAATCGCGGCACACACCCCAGCGATGCGAGACCCTTTGAGCGGCCGGGCGAGGACACGCTCGGGAGATAACAGAGGAGCGGGGAAACATGCTTGCTCGAACGAACGACCGCAGGAGGGGCAAAACCGGCTGCCTTCGGGCAGTGGAGCGCCACATTGAGTACAAAACATAGCTACAACAGCTACGAAGCCGCAGCCGCGAAAGTTCGGGCGAGCCGCGCAAAAGCGGCTCGCGTGATGCAAGCGATTAGTGCTGCGCCGAAAGGCTATGCTGCGCTAGTTCAGCGCGCGCGACCAACGGATCGACAGGAGACCCGACGCGCATCTCGGTCCAGTTGTAATCGAACTCTTTCCCGCAGTCCAGGCAAACCACATAAGTCTTACCACCGTTCTCAGAACCCGCGGTGAACCCGGATCGACGTGCGGGTGTGAGCGGAAAAGTTGTTCTCCGATGAGAACAACCGAAAAATGCATTCAGCATTGAGGTGAACATATCGTTTTCTAGTGCCCCTTACCCACTTCTATAGATTCAGTGGGCCGCATACTGGTTGCGTATTGGCAATTGCGCTGCCAACTTTCGTCTCAGAAAACAGATGGAGAAGTCTTAATCCGCGAAGGCATGCAGGCCGGCCGAGATCGACGTTGCGATCAGCGCGCCGTGAAATCTTCCGTTCTCAATAAAGATCTCACTGGTATGCATTCCGGCTACGATCACGCCCGCGAGATACACTCCGGCACGTGCACTCTCAAGGGTTTCCGGATTAGTTTTAGGCCGCCCCGTCGCGGGATCGATCGTGATACCAACACACCGAAGAAAGGATTCGTCCGGACGATAACCGGTAAGGGCAAAAACAAAATCGTTCTGCAATGTTAGCGGTCCGTCGGGTGTTTCGACTAGGACCGAATCGGGATGAATAGCCCGAATGTGCGAGTGGAAGTAGGCCTTAATCTCGCCACTTGCAATGCGATTTTCGATATTCGGTTTGATCCAATACTTTACCGATTTGGAAATTTGTGGCCCGCGATGGATCAAAGTGACACGGGCGCCGGTCCAGTGGAGCTCCAAGGCCGCGATCGCGGCTGAGTTCTTCGCGCCAACGACGACGACATCCTGGTCGTAATAAGGATGGGCGTCCCTGTAGTAATGAATGACTTTGGGTAAGTTCTCCCCTACTACGTTGAGGCAATTAGGCACATCGTAGTAGCCGGTGGCCAGAACGACTTTTCTCGCGCCGTAGGTCAGCGCATGGCCATCCCGGTCGATGGCCTCGACGCGGAACGCGCCATCCTCTCCATCGACGCGCGTGACTCTTTCATACTGCCGGACGCGCACATGATAATGATCGGCAACACGTCTGTAATATTTGAGCGCTTCAATCTTGCCGGGCTTGTCGTTGAGACTCGTCATCGGGATGTTACCGATTTCGAGGAGCTCAGGAGTCGTGAAAAATACCAGGTTGGTTGGGTAATGATAAATCGAGTTAACAATACAGCCCTTATCGAGAACGATCGAGTCGACACCCACCTTACCGAGCTCGATCGCGCAAGCTAGCCCGGTGGGACCCGCGCCAACGACCAGCGCGTCTACTTCGATCAAAGCGCCCGCTCCACCACGCGATAGACCTGTTCCAGAGCATCCCCGAGCGCCGCGGGATCTTTGCCGCCGCCTTCCGCCATATCCGGCCGGCCCCCGCCTTTACCGCCGACATGCTGGGCCACGCTCCCAGCGAGTTTGCCCGCGTGTACTTTTCCGGTCAGATCTTTGGTTACGGCCGAGACGATGGAGACAGAGGAATCCTCGGCGCCTGCCAGCACAATCACGGCGCTCTTCCAGCGATTGCGAAGCTCATCCGCCATGAGCCGCATCTGAGCGCGGTCCATGCCGTCGAGACGGGCCGCGACCACGCGCGAGCCGCCCATCGTTCTGGATGACGTTTCGAGCTGCGCGAGAGACTCGTAGGCGAGCCGCGTCTTGAGTTGCTCGACCTGGCGCTCGAGAGACCGCTGCTGTTGGAGGAGCTTTTCGAGGTTCGCCACCAACTCGGGCTCACCGACGCGCATGGCCTGAGCCGCTCGCAGAACGGCGTCGGAGACTTCCTGGTACTGCCGGATGCCTTCAGTACCCGTGATGGCCTCGATGCGGCGGACTCCGGCCGAGATACTTCCCTCGTGAGTAATTTTAAACACGCCGATGTCGCCGGAACGCCGGACGTGAGTGCCGCCGCAAAGCTCGCGGCTAAACGTCCCGTGATCTCCCGGCACGCTCACCACCCGGACTTCGTCCCCGTACTTTTCGCCAAACAAAGCCATGGCGCCCGTCGCGAGCGCCTCGTCAATGGGAAGAATATCCGTCGTAACGGGCACATTCCGTAGGATTTCAGAGTTTACGATGCGCTCGATCTCGCGCAGTTCGGCGCCATCAAGGGCAGCGTAGTGGGTGAAATCGAAACGAAGCCGTGGAGGCTCCACCACGCTTCCCGCCTGTTTCACGTGGCTACCCAGCACCTGGCGCAAAGCGGCATGGAGCAGGTGAGTGGCGGTGTGGTTCCGCTCCGTGGAAAGACGAGCTTCCCGGTTGACCACGGCCCGCACTTCGTCGCCCGCGCGCAGGGGAGCGCTAAGGGTCACCCGATGCGCGGTGAGGCCTGGAACGGCCGGATATGCGGATTCGACTTGCGCCACCACATCTCCGGTGAGGACGAAAATCAGTTGTCCGCGGTCGCCCACCTGGCCGCCGGTCTCGGCATAGAAAGGAGTTCGGTCCAAGACGAGCTCGGCTTCGGCACCGGGCGCAGCCGAGGGGACGAGTTCTCCATTCACGACGATTCCCCGGACGCGGGACGTGCTCTCCAGGTCGTGATAGCCCAGAAACTGCGTCCGTCCTTGCTCTAGAAGCTCCTGGAAGGCGGGAACCAAAATGCCTTTCTCCGCGCCTTTCCAACTCGCTCGCGCGCGCTCGCGCTGCTGCTGCATCGCGTGCGTGAAACCTTCGCGATCGAGCCCGAGGCCCAGCTCGCGCGCCATCTCCTCCTGCTCATCGAGCGCCAGACCGTAGGTGTCGTAGAGCTTGAACGAGAGAGCGCCTGGCAGCGTGCGCCCGCTGAGAGACTTCACCTCGTTCTGAAACACTTTTTCGGCCACCACATAGGTGCTCTCATAGCGCTGCTCTTCGTCCTTCACGATCCGGGCAACGCGGCCGGCGCTCTCCAGGAGCTCGGGATAAGCTCCACGCATCAGCTCGGCTACAAATCCGGTCATTTCGTAAAGAAAGGGCCGGTCGCGTCCGATCAAGTGAGCATGCCGCATGGCGCGGCGCATGATTTTTCGCAATACGTAGCCGCGGCCGTCGTTGGCCGGCAGCACGCCGTCATGGATCAGGAACTCGGCGGCGCGGCTGTGGTCGGCCACAATACGCAAAGCCGTGTCGATTCTGGGATCCTCGCCATAGCTGACTTCGAGAAGAGCGGCGGCGCGGTGAATGATCGGCAGCAGGAGGTCGGTATCGTAGTTCGAGAGCTTACCTTGCAGGATGGCCGCGACACGTTCGAGTCCCATACCCGTGTCGATGGACGGGCGCGGAAGGGGCGTCATGATGCCGCTCAGATCGCGATTGAACTGCATAAAGACCAGATTCCAGATCTCGACGAAGCGGCCTCCGCCGTCGAGGGGAAACTCCTCGGCTACGCGGCCCGGCTCCGCAGCCTCGACGCCGAGGTCGTAGTGAAGTTCGGAACAGGGTCCGCAAGGTCCTGTTTCGCCCATCTGCCAAAAGTTATCTTTCTCGTCCAGACGAAAGATGCGGTTTTTCGGAACCCCCGCAATTTTCTGCCAGAGGTCCTCGGCTTCGTCATCCTCCCGGAACACGGTGACGTACAGCCGATCTTTAGACAGGCCATAGACTCCGGTGACGAGATCCCAGGCGTACCGTATAGCGTCGGCTTTGAAGTAATCGCCGAAGGAAAAGTTGCCCAGCATCTCGAAGAACGTGTGGTGCCGCCGCGTATATCCGACGTTTTCGAGATCGTTATGCTTCCCGCCCGCGCGGACGCACTTTTGGGAACTGGTAGCGCGGACATAATCGCGGCGCTCCTGGCCCAGGAAAACCTCCTTGAACTGATTCATGCCCGCGTTAGTGAACAGCAGCGTGGGATCGTTGGCCGGGACCAAAGACGAGCTGCGCACCACGCGATGCCCGCGCTGCTGAAAAAAATCGAGAAACTGCTGCCGGATTTCGTTGCCTGTCACTAGGTTTCCTGTTGTGAGGTCTACCTAAATTATAAGGAGGTTGAGTCTGAGTTCGCGGTGGGGCAGTCTTCTTAGCCCGTGATGGTATCCGTCGTTGATCACGTGTTAGAATCCTCCCAATGCAGATCACCGTCGAGTTGCCCGACGACATTGCCCGGCACCCCGATCCGGGTCGCGAGGCGCTCGAAGCGCTGGCAATCGAAGGCTACCGCTCCGAAAAATTGACCCATCACCAGGCCGCCCGGCTGCTCGGCTTCACCCGCTTCGAATTCGACGGCTTTTTGAAGGACCGCCAGATTTACGACCACGCCTACTCGATCGAGGATCTCGAACGGATCTGGAGACCATGCGGCGGCTCGAGGAAAAAGGTTTGCTGCCTCGTCTGCCGCGCCAGTGATTTTGGTCGTAGCCGACACTTCGCCGCTCAACTATCTAGTCCAGATCGGCTGCCAAGACGCACTCCCGGCGTTGTACGACAGAATTCTGATTCCGCGAGCGGTAATCGAAGAACTCACTCATCCAGAAGCCCCTGCCATCGTACGGGATTGGCTAAGCAGGGGTCCGAAATGGCTGGAAGTTCGGGAAGTCAGAGGACCGCGATCACCCGCCCTGGCCGGAATCGATGCAGGCGAAGCGGAAGCGATTCAACTGGCCGGGGAGGAAGATGCCGATCTTCCGCTCGCTGACGAGCGCAAGGGCGTGCGAATCGCCCAACGACAAGGTTTAGAAGTCACCGGCACACTCGGTGTACTTTTGCAGGCTGCCCGAAGAGAACTGGTGGATCTCGATCGCGCACTGCTTGGATTGCAGTCCACCGGCTTCCGCCACACTCTGGAACTATTCGCGCAGGTACGCGAGGCGCTCAAAGAGCCTCTATAAAACAACCGGCTCTGCGCGGCGAAGCGCAGCACTCATCTAACCGAAGTTATCGCGAGGCTTTTGCGCTCCTCTCGCGCCCATCTGACGAGCTGGCCGATCTCCTCCGCGCTCAGCTTCGCCTCCGGGTGGAGGGGCAGATATCGCTGGGGAGGCATCACGCGATTGCTCACTAACGGGGAGATTGACGACAACATTCCGATCCTCTCGATGTTCGTGTAAGTCGGCCACCTGGAAAGATCCATCTCACGGCGTGCCTCGCTCACGTCTTCTTCGATCATCCACGAGATTGGAGCTACATAACTGTACCAAGGCCACTCCGTGTGCTCGGAATGGCAATTCTGACAGGATCTCTCAAAGATTGCCCGCACTTCCTGAGGCGCCCCGCTTCCTTCGAGAATGCGGTTGGAATTGCGCTCCACAGATCTTACCGGTCCGGCGGGATGGACAAATGCGGACAACCCCACCACCAGCCCGAATGCTACTACTGCTGTTCTAAGCGCCGTCGCTACCGAAATTGTCTTCACACCGGGATGTACCCGGTTTCAAGAGTTTCTATTCCGGCGGAAAACAATTGTGCTGCTTGTGGAATAATTTGCCAGTCCCGGTAGTAACAGGGTCAGGAGCACAGCGCATGGACCGATGATGGTCGATTAGGCGCGTGTCCCGCAATAAGGAGAACCTTTGGCAAAACTTATCGTTCATAATCAGACCGACGATGGCGTAGACCGCCGCGGATTCTTGCAGTGCATGGCATGGGCCGGGACCGGCGTCATCTGGACGCTGAGCGGCGGCATCCTGAGTTCACGGGCTTTCGGCCAAAAAGCCAACTCGAAGAATGGAGAGCTTCACTTCGTCCAGATCAGCGATAGCCACATGGGCTTCAACAAGCCCGCTAACCCCGACGTAAACGGCACCCTGCAGGCAACCATCGGCAAAATCAACGCTCTGCCCCAGGAACCGGAATTCATCATTCACACAGGCGATTTGACCCATTCCTCGAAGCCTGAGGAGTACGACACTCTCGATCAAATGCTGAAAAGCGCGAAGCCGAAGCAGGTATTCTATGTTCCCGGCGAGCACGACACGTCGTCCGACGACGGTAAGCAGTATCTGGAGCGTTACGGGAAAGGAGCCCAGGGCCGCGGCTGGTACAGCTTCAGTCACAAAGACGTGCACTTCGTCGGGCTCGCAAACGTAGCCGTGCAGGAGGGACTCGGCACGCTGGGCGCCGAGCAGATTGCATGGCTCGAGCAAGACCTAAAGGGCCAGCCTGCCAGCCGTCCCGTGGTCGTGTTCGCGCATATTCCGCTCTGGTCGGTGTATCCGGAGTGGGGGTGGGCAACTAGCGACAGCGAACAGGCTCTCGGTTATCTGAAACGCTTCGGCTCAGTAACCGTTCTGAATGGCCATATTCACCAGGTCATGCAGAAGGTGGAAGGCAACGTCACTTTCCACACCGCTATGTCGACCGCGTTTCCGCAGCCGGCGCCCGGCACGGCCAAAGCTCCGGGCCCGATGAAAGTTCCGGACGACAAACTCCATAGTGTGCTCGGCATCGCCGACGTCCGATCCGTGATGAGGACGCACAGCCTCGCCATCGTCGACTCGACGCTTGATTCCGCTGCGCCGGCCGCGGTTCGCGGATAGGAACATGCCGGACCACAAAATTTCGGTCGCGCTCGGTGTCTTATCTATCACGGCGGTGGTCTGCGTGGTGCATACCGCGTTCGGGACTGCTCAAACGCCCGTTCGCGGCGGCGAGTTGCAGGCAGGCCGCACACTGTTTGAGAAACGCTGTAGCGGCTGTCACGCGATGGACCGCGAGAAGGAAGGACCGCGGTTGGCAGGCATTTATGGCAAAGCCGCCGGCTCGGTTGCTTCCTTCCAGTATTCCGAAGCTTTGAAGGGGTCCAGGATTACTTGGGATGCGGACATGCTGGATAAGTGGCTCAGCGATCCCGGGAAGTTAGTTCCGGGCAATGATATGTCCTTCCGCGTAAATAACGCCGATGAACGACGGGACATCATTGCGTTTTTAAGGCACGGCTCCGATAAATAAGCGACGCGCCGCACCGCGGCGCAGCTTCAGGTGAGGTGGATTGTGAAACTCCGATATGTAACTCTTGTAAGTCTTCTCTATGCGCCATTGATCGCCGCCCAGGTTGAGCCAACCGCCGGGAACTGGCGGACATGGGTGCTGCCTTCCGTCGCGCAGGTCCGGCTGGCGGCGCCGCCGGCTGCCGCCGATTCCGCGGCTGAGATCCAAACAATCAAGGGGCTCATGCTGGAATCGAGTCCCGACGTCAAGGCCCAGGTTGCTTACTGGGATTCCGGTTCGCCGGGCTATCGCTGGATCCAGTTAGCCTCCCAACAGTTACTCGCGCAAAATGTAGCGCCGACGCTGTATACCCGCGCGATAGCGCTACTGAGCGTCGCCATTTATGACGCAACGGTCGCAGCCTGGGATTCCAAGTTCGCCTGGAACCGGGCGCATCCCTCCGCAGTCGATTCGAGTATCCAGCCGCTCGTGAGCGTTTCCGGCAGCCCCTCCTATCCTTCCGAACACGCTGTTGCCGCGGGCGCGGCGTCTGCCGTACTCGCCTATCTTGTGCCGAATATGGGTGAGGTCTACGCCGATCTGGCGGAGGAAGCAGGCCGCTCGCGGCTCTATGCCGGCGCCGCCTATCCATCTGACGTTGCGGCTGGCCTGCAACTGGGGCGGCAAGTTGCGTTGCTCGCCATCGCTCACGCGCAGGCCGATGGCTCCGCAGCTCCCTTCACGGGAAGCTTTCCGGCGGCGCCCGGCGTCTGGAGCAGCCCCACCCCCGTGACGCCGCTCGCCGGTGGATGGACGCCATGGGTGCTGGCGTCGGGGCAGGACTTCAGACTCCCCGCCCCTCCTGACGGCGGGTCGCCGCAAAATGCCGCGCTGGTAGCGGAGGTGAAGAACTTCGTTCGCACCAACGCATCCAACCGTTCCGCTTGGTTCTGGCAGCCGTCCTTTGCCGTGCCATGGCTCGACACCCTCAACCGTGAAATCTTCGAAGCCCACCTGGACGGCAATGCGCCGCGGGCGGCCCGCGCGTATGCGCTCGAGACCATTGCGCAGCACGATGCCACCATCTCCTGTTGGGACACGAAGTACGCCTACCTCGAAATGCGGCCGGCCATGGCAGATCCCGCCATCGTCCCGCTCTTTGCGAATCCGCAGCATCCAGGGTTTCCTTCCGGTCATGCGTGCGCATCGGGTTCTTCCGCCACCGTTATGAGCTACCTGTTTCCCGCCGATGCGCTAGCCTTCGCGGCGATGGCCATGGACGCCGGAACGTCGACCTTCGATGCAGCGATTCACAACAGCTTCGATGTTTCGCAAGGTCTCGCGCTTGGGGGTAGCGTTGGACAGAAAGTAGTGGAGCGCGCCCGCGCGGACGGATCGCGGTAAGTCAACAGGAGAAAGGCAACTTATGAAAAGAAGCATGTTCGAACTAGTCCTGCTCGCGTGGGTGAACGCGGGTCTGGGTTCAGCTGCGAACCAATTCGTTCAGCACAATCTCGTTTCGGACCTTCCCGGAATGGCCGATGTCGTGGATGCTTGTCTAGTGACTCCTTGGGGAATCGTCGCATCTCCCACGAGTACTTTTTGGATATCCGACAATGGCACGGGTCTCTCGACGCTGTACAACGGCAACGGCGCCATGGCTTCGCTGGTCGTAGCAATTCCCGGACCGGCAGGCGCAGCCTCTTCAGGACCAATGTGCGGCGCATCGGCACGGGGCGCTGGGGGAGCCACAGGCGTGGTCTTCAATGACACGAATTCGTTCATCACCGGAGGCGCGCCCGCGAGTTTTATCTTCGCTACCGAACAGGGTTTGATCGTAGCTTGGAACGGTCCTGCCGGTCGAACGGGCGTTGTCCTGCAAGATCGCTCGACCGCCGGCGCGGTCTATAAGGGCCTGGCAATTGCGACCCGGTCGGAAGGGCCGCTACTCTACGCGGCTAACTTTAACTCCGGCGCCGTCGACGTGTTCGATGGTTCCATGAACTCTGTCACCCTGCCCGGGGCCTTCCAGGATCCTTCCATACCCGCAGGTTTTGCTCCTTTTAATGTTCAGAACCTGAACGGTTCGCTCTATGTGGCTTACGCAAAGCAGGACGATTCGCGTCACGATGATGTCGCGGGCGGGGGCAACGGATATGTTGACATGTACGATCTGAATGGCCTACTGCTGCAACGGCTGGTCTCGGCGGGCCCACTGAATTCTCCATGGGGTCTTGCGATCGCCCCGGCGGGCTTCGGCGATTTCGGCGGCGCCATTCTGGTAGGCAACTTCGGTGACGGCGCCATCAACGCGTTCGATTCCACAAGCGGCCGCTTTCTGGGAGCGCTGCAGGATCCCACGGGCAAAGCGGTCCGCATCTCTGGGTTATGGGGTCTGACGTTCGGGAACGGGGCGCGTGCGAATCCAGGCGCCGCGGCTTCGGGCGGCGATGCGAGCATGCTCTATTTCACAGCCGGGATCCCCGGTCCCGACAGCGTTGAATCTCACGGCCTATATGGGACGATCGGTCCCGCGCCGTCCATTCTACCGAACGGAGTTCTGAACTCCGCCAGCTCCACCGGATCGGTCGCGCCCGGTAGTTTCGCTTCTATCTTCGGCTCCGGTCTGGCTGCCACCACGCGCAGTTGGTCCCAAGCCGACTTTGTCAACGGAAAGCTTCCCGTGCAACTGGATGGCGTTTCGGTGACGGTGGGCGGCTCCCCAGCGTACATCTATTTTGTCAGCCCGACTCAAATCAATATGGTTGTTCCGCCCAACCCCACTCTGGGAAGCGTGCCCGTTGTGGTCTCGAGCAACGGCGCTCCCAGTGCAGCGGAAAGCGTGAAGCTACAAGCCGTAGCTCCTGCCTTGTTCGTGGCCGGAGGAAAGTATGCCATTGCGACACACGCGGACGGGAGCTTAGTTGGGTCCTTGGCGTCAATACCCGGGACAACTCCGGCCCGCCCAGGCGAGAGCGTCAGCATCTACGGAACCGGTTTCGGTCCAACTACTCCCGACCAGACCGGCTTGGTCGTGACTGCGCCAGTTCCTGTCGTGATGCCGCCCGTGGTGACGGTCGGCGGCCAGGCTGCCGTCGTAAGCTTCGCGGGCCTAGTCCAGGCCGGTCTGTATCAGATCAACGTAACGGTTCCCGCCTTAACACCCGGACCGAGCGCGACTGATTTTCCGATTGCGATTTCCGCGGGCGGTTCAACGTCACAAGCCAATTTATTTGTGACCGTGCAGGCGCGGCAATGACAGGGAATGGGCTATCATGCGGTGATTCAATCGGCCGTGTTCGCCGGCAGACGGCAAAACCGTCGCAGTTCCGATGTCAGCGCGCAAACAGCCAGGGAGTCGAGCACGGAGGTCTTCGACCCGGTCGTCATGGAGCCAATTCCGGACAGTGAGAAACTCCCCAGTTTCGAAGCGGTCATGCTGCCGCATCTCGATGCGGCCTACAATCTTGCCCGCTGGATGACACGCAACGAGGACGATGCGCAGGATGTCGTTCAGGAAGCGTATCTGCGCGGCCTTCGCTTCTTCGATTCATTTACCGGAGGCAACGGGCGTGGCTGGATGCTCGCCATCGTGCGGAACACCTGTTACTCCTGGATGCGGAGGAATCGCCCGCCGGAATCGCCTGTGCTGTTCGACGAGAACGAGCACGTCCCAGAGCGCGAAGGACCGAATCCCGAGGCGGAGCTTCTTCTGCGCGCCCGTTATGATTCCCTGGAAAGCTGCCTTCGCGAACTGCCCATTCAGTTTCGCGAGATCATAGTGATGCGGGAACTGGAGGGGATGTCTTATCGAGAAGTTGCGGAAGCTGCTGAGATCCCGGTAGGGACCGTCATGTCACGGCTAGCCAGAGCGCGAAAGCGACTTGAACAGTGCCTCGTCAACCGGGCCAAGAGGGAAGCTCGATGACTTGCGATTCCGCCCAGGCGTTTCTCGATGCATTCGTGGATGGTGAGTTAGATGCCTCCGGCGGCCTAAACATGGAAGAGCATCTGAGAACCTGCCATTCATGCTCGGAGAGCCGCGCGCGGCTGGAAGCGCTGCGGACCCTGATCGCTGAGGCAAGCCCCCGGTACCATGCTCCTGAAGCACTGCGCAGACGAGTTCAATTGGATCTGCGCGGCTCCGTTCCTATCTCGGCCCCGCGAAAAAAAGCAGTTTTCGATTGGAGATGGGGAACGGCTATCGCAGCGTCGTTGGCAGTGGGTGTGCTTGCCTGGCAGTTTCAGCTCCCCCGGACCCAGGGCCAACAAGATCCGATCGCAAAGGAGATCGTTTCGAGCCATGTGCGCTCATTGATGGCGAGCCATCTCGTCGATGAGCTTTCTTCCGACCAGCACAATGTGAAACCGTGGTTCGCGGGCAAGCTCGACTTCTCGCCCGATGTGAGGAACCTGGATGCGGAGGGGTTCACGCTCGCGGGAGGCCGTCTGGACTACATAAATAATCGTCCTGTCGCAGCCATTGTTTACCGGCGAAGGCAGCACGTCATCAACTTATTCGTCTGGCCGTCAGCGCAAGCAGGCTCGGAGGGCCTCCACGTGGCGGCGGTGAACGGCTTCCGTACGGTCCGTTGGAAGTCGGCGGGATTGACTTACTGGGCAATTTCAGACCTGAACAGGGAGGAACTTGAGTTGTTCTCCCGGTCTTGGCCTCAAAGCAGGTAGGGACGCTAAGGGGTAGGCTCCGCCTCCGGTCAAGCGAAGATTCGCGACCGATAGCGGAGAATAGGACTCAGTACTGTCATGAGACCCACTACTTCAGAACCCTGTGTCCTTGTCATCTTCGGGGCGGGAGGCGACCTGACCAAGCGCCTGCTGGTTCCTTCTCTCTACAATCTCAGGCGGGATGGACGGCTCCCGGACGACTTCGCAGTGGTGGGGTTCGCGCGTACGGACGTGGGCGGAGAGGAGGGGTTCGCCAAGAAAGTCGCCGACGACCTGAAGGAGTTCGTGGGTAAGGACGCGGACGAAGGTACCGTTCAGTGGATTGCCGAGCGGCTGTATTACATCCAAAGCGGGTTCGACAACGGGCCGGGTTATCAGGAGCTGAAGGGCAAGCTGGGCGAAATCGATGCCAAGCACAAGACGAACGGATGTTATCTGTTCTATCTGGCGACGGCCCCGGAATTTTTCGCGGAAGTGCCGAAGCAGTTGAAGGCCGTGGGGCTGACGGAAGAGCCGGAGGGCTGCTGGCGGCGTCTCATCGTGGAGAAGCCGTTCGGACACGATCTCGAATCGGCCCGCAAGCTGGATCGGGATCTGGACTGCCTGCTCAAGCAGAATCAGATCTACCGCATCGACCATTACCTGGGGAAAGAAACCGTGCAGAACATCATGGTGCTGCGTTTCGGGAACGGAATCTTCGAGCCAGTGTGGAACCGGCGGTACATCGATCACGTGCAGATCACAGTGGCCGAGACAGTAGGCGTGGAGATGCGCGGGGGATATTACGAAACAGCGGGC
>JAVHMZ010035115.1:0-12549 GCA_034782995.1 Amazona versicolor | reverse complement strand
GATAAGGACCGCGTTCAGCCTTCCAAGGACGTGAGAAGTTGTCTTTGGCAAGTAGATCGACGTCGGTCAAAATATAGCCGGCCGAATCGCGGGCAAGGAGATCGACGTCCGTCCATTCTGTTCGAGGACGTCCGCCGACGCACACGAATACCCATCCCGTACCGGCATCTGTCTCCTCGCCAGATTCCAAATCTAGACATGTAATCTGTTCTAGCGTCTGGCGGCCTTGAACGGCAATCAAAGTTGTGCGGATTTTGACTTCAATGTTTGAGGAACTCCGGATTTTGTCGATTAAGTGTTGAGAAAGTGTCTCTTTGAGAGAAAGCCCGCGGACCAGTATCGTCACCTGTGTCGCGCCCGACGCAAGGTGAAGCGCGGCTTGGCCCGCCGAATTCCCTGCGCCCACGGTGTACACTTGGGCTGCGCAAAGCCTCGCCTCACTGCAGCCTGCTCCGTAGGAAAGCCCGCGGCCCAGAAAGCGCTCGGCGTTTTCAATCCGAGAGGTGCTTTCCGCTTGGTCGCCGATAGCGTAACCCTCAATTAATAGCGTTTGCAGCCCCTCCGAAGCTCCGTAAACCGCGGCTCTCAAGCCGACAGGCCCGGCGCCGCAGATCACCAAATCGTACTCTTTCTGCTGCGGGAAATAGGCCAAGTCAATCGCAGCCACAATCCCTCCAAAAGTGGAGGCGAAAAGACGGCGTTTGCCTACGACCAAGACTGGAAATCGCAGATACTCCAGCGAATCCAACCCGGCGTATTGCCGAGCATCTCCATCGCAAGAAATCTCAATCCGTTGAAATGGGAATTCGTTCCGTTCAAGGAAATCCCGGAGAGCATGAGCTTTGGGCTTCTTTACTTTCCCAAACCATTCCATTTTGTATCGCGTCACAGTTCAGACCTTGCGTCAAGGGTTGACCCAACATGGGCGGAATGTACCATCGCTTCGGCTCGCGGCCCCCGAGATCGAAGAGGCTTACGCGACCGGAAGCGATACTCTAACTATATCTTAAATACATACCGGATGTTTCTAAAAGCAGACCGCGGCCGGCGCCTTCAGCTTTTTAAGGAGGTGAAACGGAAGGGTCTGACATATTTCTGATAAATCCGCGCCGTTTGTGCGGTTTGAGGGATTTCTGCGGTTCGCAAGTTGTGGAAACTATTGATCTTCGGTGTTAGGCGCGCATTCGAACCCCATGCCGTCCACCAAGTTACCTCCTTCCATTTCCTTCCACCAATTCTAAAATCCCGTATGTTTTTTCCGAACGAACTCGAACTCGGGTTAGGTGCGTTTTTTCAGACCTGATGAAAGGCCGGTATTCAGCACTCGGCGGCATGCGTGCCCGGGTCGCTATCAAAGGTTCCGAAAACAAACTTAAGCTTTCTATTTGTGCTGGAGCGTAACTCTCAACGGTTCTCTCCCGAACAGAGTTACGTCTGGAAACTGACCAATATATTCACAAGGAGAGAACTAAATGTATACACAATCGAGATCGCATCAGCTGAACTCCGCTGTAACGTTGGGTTTGCTATGCCTCTCAACAGCCATCGGAGCGCAGCCGATGCTTGGGCAAGGGACGCTGGAAACTGTTAAGGGTGAAAGAGCAACCGTGGTGCCCAAGAGCCGGGCAACACGCACGGCGATGCAGTCCGCCTCTGACACGCTTTCCTCTGCGGGAGCAGCGGCTTCCAGCGAAACTCAGAATGGGCCTTCGCCAGGTCCGCGGGGTCCTGGGCCGGGATGTAATGTGTTTCCCGCAAATGCCTCGACCGGTGCCAGCGTCGATCTCAGTTACTTCGGGCCGCCTCCTTCAGCCAGCAATCCCAGTCTCGTCGGTCCTTATCAACTGCTTCAATCTGGAACTGTCGATGCGAAGAAGGGAACTATCACGCTGCCGCTCTACAAGGGCTATTACAGAGACGGACACATTCCAATCTGGTACATTCTCACCGACGTAGACGATCAGCAAGTGGCTACTCTTCTGGGACTGAATTTTTCCGCTAAATTGACAAATGCCGGGCCGGGCGCGCGCACCGCCAACTTCGACTCCAACGGCGATCTGATTTTTGATCTAGGGAAAGTAGATTTTTCTCCTAACCGTGAGTTACGGCCGGGAGTGCAGACATTTCCGCCATCTATTGCAAAGCCCGGCTCGATCGGCAGCAAACATTACAGCCCGCTTGTGAGAGTTTTAAATGCCGGGGGCATCATTTACAACGCACCCATTATCTCTTTCGGAACAACCGCTAGCGAAATCAATTTCCCGGACGGTAATGTCGACTACAGCAAAGTGCACGACCAGGTATTGGCCATCGACACCAATGCCGAAACGGTGACGCTGCAACTGATAAATGGATTCAGCTTCGGTCGCCCGGTTTGGTACATCTCGATGGACGCGAGTAGCATGTTGGTGGCGGCTATAGAAGGAAACACCTACGCCCCTCTGCTCGATAAGTTAGTCACCGGGAAAGACGATAGTTTCAGCAGTGCCGTGGAGCGGATTTTCATCGTTATAAACGGCGCTATGGATTGCAAAAATCCGCAGCGGCAAGGCCTGGACGCAGCCCTAACCGATGGCTACAGGCCCAATAACACTTTTGGCGGCATTCCGTTCCTCGCCAATGATTACAGTCCTATGTGGAATGGCCAATTGTATGAGTGGACAAACGATGCCATCGCAAAAGGGTACCGCAGTCAACTTCGCGAGGAGTTTCAGATATTAACTTACGTGGACGATGGTTTGCTCACCGGCCCCAATGGAGCCCCATTCGGTGACAGCCACTTTATTATTAACTGTCCTCCTGTTCAGCGTCTGAATTAGGAATGCTTCGGCCATCGTGCAGGGCGGGCCAGTTTCGCCGGTTGAAACCGGCCTCGGTAAGTGGTTTCCGGAAGCCTGGCGGCTCGCCAGGCTTCTTCGCGCTATCGGCCCGTCTCCGTCTTCAAAAGCTCTAACCGCCTATTGCAGGATCGGTAGTGCTGGCGTTTCCAGTCTCAACATGTCCGGCAAGCTGTTTCTTGAATTTCGGATCCTCGGTCGTCGTAAGTGTCAGGTCGTACCAGCCGAAAGTCTCTCCGAGAGGCCAATACTCGATAACGTTCTCACCAGGCTGCAAAGTGCGGATTTTGGTCTGTTTGGTGTAGCCATCCAAGACCGTCAAGTCAATCTTCTTGCTTCCGTGATTGAAGGTGGCTAGAGTAATGCCTATACGAGCTTTGTCGAAAGCAACGCGAGTGTGAACGCGCGAGCTAGAGCGATCGATGCTGCCTTCGAAGTGACGCATGTAGCCGTTGGGGCCGTACGCGGAAAGATCGTACTCGCTTAGGTTGTTTTCCGTAAGAGCCCAAGTATCGGAAAGTTCGGTGTGCGGACCAACAGTGTAAGTCCAGGGACCGCCTGGCAGTTTGAGAGACCGCACTTGCACCACGGCAGCCCGGGCGCCCGTGTTCTGGAAAACAAGCTCCACGGTACCCGCCGAGAAATCCGGCTGAGCGTTGATGTGCACGTCATAGGGCACAGCTCGCGCGGGTCTTGTGCCGTGTTCCTGCTCTGGCAGAGCCTGAATCGCAGGAGGAGTCGGGATGTAGTCGGGATGACGATTGTTATCCGGCGGCACATAGGCTTTGGTGCTCGGGAGTTTGACCAAGCTTGCGTTGGGCGACTCGAAGTTGAACGCAGAGGTTAAGTCGCCGCAAACGGCGCGGCGCCACGGCGTGATATTGTCTTCGATCAGTTGCGGATTATCACGGCCAAAACGTTTCTCCAGGAAGCGAATCAGCGACGTGTGGTCGAATACTTCCGAATTGACCCAGCCGCCCTTGCTCCACGGAGAGATCACGGTCATCGGAACACGCACGCCTAAACCGTACGGCCCTGCCGGAAATTCGGAGAGTGGGTATTGCGAGCTGCCTTCGAAAATCTCGTTCGCGATGTCGACGGTCGACAGCCCTTGCGCCCGCGAGAGCGGCACAGTCAACGGCACAACGTGATCGAAGAAGCCATCGTTTTCGTCAAATGTCAGGAACAACGCGGTTTTACTCCACATCTCCGGATTTGCCGTCAGCGCATCCAGCATCTGGGAGATATACCAGGCGCCATAGTTCGCAGGCCAGTTTGGATGTTCGGTGTAAGCTTCGGGCGCGACTACCCAAGATACCTGCGGTAACTTGCCGGCAGCAACATCTTTTTTGAAGTGTTCGAATAAGTCGCCGCTTACATTAATGTTTGTTCCCGTTCTCGCTTTTTTCGCGAGCGGGGAATCTGTATCTGCATTTTGATACTGATGGAAGTAAAGAAGAGAATTGTCGCCATAATTTCCTATGTAAGCATCAGAGGTCCAGCCCCAATAGCCATCGGCCGTTAATCCCACGCCGGAATCCTGGTAAATCTTCCAACTAATGCCGGCGGCCTGCAGACGTTCCGGATAGGTGGACCAGTCGTAACCCTTCTCCGCATTGTCGATAACAGGGCCACCGTTAGCGCCGTCGTTGCCGACCCATCCAGTCCACATGTAGTACCGATTGGGATCGGTGGGGCCGAGCAGCGAGCAGTGGTAAGCGTCGCACACCGTGAAGGCATCGGCTAAGGCATAGTGATACGGAATGTCGCTGCGCGTGAGATGAGCCATGGTCGTGGTGCCTTTCGTCGGCACCCACTGATCGTAGGCGCCTCCATTCCAGGCAGCGTGCGTGCTCGTCCAATCGTGCGCAAGATCTTGCAAAAACTGCAAACCAAGGTTGGGAGCGCCGGGATGAAAAGGCAGAAGATAGCCGTCACCGTTCGGTTGATACCAGACCGGCTGGCCGGATGGGAGCCGGACGGCTCGCGGATCTCCGAACCCGCGGACGCCTTGTAGAGTTCCGAAATAGTGGTCGAAGGACCGATTCTCCTGCATCAAAATGACAATATGTTCCACGTCGTCGATGCTGTGAGTGCGATCGTTCGCGGGAATCTCCAGTGCTTTGGCGATGCTGGATGGGAACACGGCGCTGGCTGCGCCAGTGGTGAGAAGCTGTAAGAACTTACGGCGATCAGTGGACATTAGGTAATCTCCGGAAACGATTCGTGCTGAATGTTACCTCGCGTAAGATATCGCCGGGTCGTGTCAGCGTGATGACAGGATAATTGCAATTTGACAGTGGGAAGAACGGCATGCGCCATTTATGTAAGCTCCACTCGCAGGAGGTGGCGCCGCCGCTGAGTTGTGTTTAATCGAAAAATCTGGCGGCCAGCGATTCAAGGAAGCTGGCAAGTTGAATATCTCGCTCCGTAATTCCTTCCGCGTCGTGCGTGATCAAGTCGACCACCACCCTGTTATACACATTCGACCATTCAGGGTGGTGATCGGCCTTCTCGATATGCATCGCCGCAGTCACCATAAATCCGATCGCGAGTCCAAAGCTTGTAAAGCGATATTCGCGATGCAGCTTACCGCTTTGCACGCTCCATTGCGGGAGCGCGGAAAGTGCCTCATCTAGTGACGCCGGCTCCAACGGCGAGCGGGTCATCAGCCCCCCATGTCGTAGAAGAACTCTTCCTCCACGATCTTCCCGTCCTTCACCGTATAAAGCCCGGTTTCATCCAACTTCATTCGCTTACCGGACATTGGTCCGGCCTTGGCTGTGACGTCGTACTTGAAACGCACGATAAACCGGTCGCCATTCGGCCAGGGACCTTCCGCCTCGGCGCTGTGAATCTCATGATTGTTCGTCCACCACTCATTTTTTCCCCGTACGGCATCGATCCCTTCCGTTCGTGCCGACATCCCTGGACCTGCCATAGCCTCTACGCTCACAATTCCTGGTCCGTATAAGCTGTTTATCGCTTCTAAGTTCTTACCTTCCTTGCACAACTTCACAAGCTCTCTTGCTACATCCATTGAACTGTTCATTTGAAAACTCCTTCGCGATTATATCCACCCTCGGTCTCGCAAGCTCGAATTCCTACCAGTGATATTTACGCTACCTGCCACTATTTATGCTGACATCAAAAGAATTGATGCTATGATCACCTCAAATACAACAACCAACGGGTCGAGTCGCGACGCCTCGCCCGTATTTGAGGACTACTATGCGGGTATTCACCTGTTTAGCGCTCTTTCTGAGCGCGTCTGTATGCGTTTTCGCGCAAACGCCTACGGTAGGAGGCTGCCAGGTCTTCCCTTCCGATAACGTCTGGAACGCCAGAGTCGATTCCTTGCCTTTGGATCGCAACTCGCCGGCGTACGTCTCTACCGTCGGTCTTTCCAGCAACTTGCATCCCGACTACGGCGCTGGCGGCGGCATCCCCTACACCCTCGTGAACGGCAGTCAACCGAAAGTAAACGTTACATTTCAATACGAAAGCGACGCAGGTCCCTATCCTATTCCTGACAACGTTGCGATCGAAGATGGCTCCGACGCTCATGCGCTCATCGTAGATACGTCGCACTGCGTGCTGTATGAATTGTTTGCTCTTGCCAAACAATCGGATGGCTCCTGGAGCGCTGGCTCTGGCGCGATTTTCCAGTTGAACTCGAATGCGCTTCGTACTGCTGGATGGACCTCGGCTGATGCCGCCGGCTTACCCATGCTGCCGGGCCTGGTGCGGTATGACGAGGTAATATCGGGCAAAATCAATCACGCGATACGCTTCACCGCGCCGCAGACTCGCGATACATACATCTGGCCGGCACGGCACTTCGCCTCCAGCCTGACCGGCTCTCAATATCCGCCTATGGGACAGCGTTTCCGTTTGAAAGCCGGCTATGACATCAGCACTTATCCCAAAAATGTGCAAGTGATCTTGCAAGCAATGAAAACCTACGGCATCATCCTTGCAGACAACGGTACTTCCTGGCACATACAGGGCGTCGGTGATCCGAGGTGGGACGACGACGAAATGCATCAACTCACCAAGGTGCAGGGCGTTGAGTTTGAAGCGGTCGACGAATCGGGACTCATTGTCGACCCTAATTCCGGTGAGGCCAAAAGCTCATCGTCTGAACCGCCTTCGGGCATTCCCACCGGCTGGGTGAACATCATTTCGAAAAATAGCGGTAAATGTTTAGACATCACCGGCGGGCCCTCGGCCATTGAGAACTCCGTGCCGGCTCAGCAATGGGATTGCCTGAACGAAACGAATCAGGAGTTCGAATTTACCCCGGTCGGGCGCGGCTACAAAATCACCGTTCGCAGCAGCGGACTGCAGCTCGACGTCCGCGGGGGCCCCTCGGCAATCGCGAACGGCACGATCATCCAGCAATGGCCTTTCTGGGGCGGCGCGAATGAGATCTTCACGCTTGCACAAACTGACGATGGCTACTACACCATCGAGCCCGTCAGCAGCGGCTCTTGCATGGACGTCAGAGGCGTTTCAACCGCGAACGGCGCAGCAGTGCAGCAATGGACCTGTTACGGCGGCGAAAATCAGAAGTGGTCGCTCGTGCCGGTCTCCTGAGACCGTACTGTTCTGTGTTACTTTGTGGACAGATCTCGATGCGAGTTCTGTCCGCAATTCTGCTTCTTTTCTCGCTGATCGTCGCTTCACAAGCACCGGCTCTGTGCCATGTGCGCTGCGAGCACGCTTGCAAAAAATGCGCGCCCCAGGCCACCGCAGTCAAGAACACGACTCCTCCAGGCATAAAAATTTATTCCGCTCCTTCTCCCACGATTCATGCCCCAAATCTAGTGGCCCTTCCGGTAGTTCACGAAGTCCTCAGGATCTCGCAAGTAATGCCGCGTCCTCCGCTGGTAACTGCCCTCCGCATCTGATATAAGGACCGCCGCGGTACGTTCACTAGTGGCGCGGACACTCGTATCTGCGTCTCGACCACTCGTGTCGAGACTTGCTCTGTGAACGGTCGCGCCGGTTCCGGTACTCTTTAAGTCCATGAGCGAAGCGATTGGTGTCGGTGCGCCTACTCCTGACTACTGCCTCGTTTCGACCTGATTAACCCGACTTACTAACTCAGAACAAAGGATTTTTATGTCTGGACGCAGATCATTTCTGCAGCGCGGCGCTGCCTTCGGCGCGGCTCTATTCTCCGCAAAACGCATTGTAGCCAAACCTACTCAGGATCACCGGACGTTAGACACCCAAGTGCCGCTCAAAGGAGGGTACGCCGGCAACAGCAGCGCTTCGCTTTCCTTCGTCGACTCACATCCCGGTCCCGTTGATACCGCTCCTGTCGTGACCACCGAAGTCGGCGACCTGCCCTACACCGTGGACGGAGAAGTCAAAGTCTTTCGCCTGACTGCGCACGTCTTCAAGCAGCAAATCGCACCTAACAAGACCATCGATGTTTGGGGCTTCAACGGATCCTCTCCCGGTCCCACTATTCAGGTCCGCCAAGGCGACAGAATACGCGTGATTTACAAAAATGAGCTGCCCGAACCAAGCTCCATTCACTGGCACGGCTTCGAGGACGACATCAGCTTTGACGGCATGCCCGGCATCAGTCAGGAACTCGTGAAGCCCGGCGAAACATTCATTTACAACTTCAATATTAAGCAGGAAGGAACATTCTTTTACCACTCACACATGGCCATGCAGGAGATGGCCGGCATGCTGGGAGCTTTCATCATGCATCCCCGAATTCCTTATCGCCCGCACTGCGACAAAGATTTTGTCATTCACTTACAAGAACATTACGTTCTGCCTAACAACACCACACCGAACACGATGAACATGGAGTTCAATTGGCTCCTTTTGAACGGCAAAGCGGGACCCGCGGCAACACCGCTCATCATTCGCCAGGGCGATCGCGTCCGCATCCGCTTTATCAACCTCGGCATGGACCACCACCCAATGCACCTCCACGGCCACACGTTCTATGTGACAGGCACCGAGGGCGGCCGCATCCCGGAAACCGCCTGGATCCCCGGCAACACCGTGCTGGTCGGGGTTGCGCAAGCTCGTGACGTGGAGTTCGTTGCCTTTAATCCGGGCGATTGGATGCTCCATTGCCATCTGCCCCACCACATGATGAATCAGATGGCATCGCAGGTCGGCCCCATGACTCGCATGTCTGGCGCGGATTCCGATTCCTCCGGACCGCAAACAATCCCTTCGGCGGCCCTGGGCGCAGGCGTCGAAGCAAACGCGCCCGGCGCTCCGCTTTCTGATACTCCACCTAATGACGCCATGGCCGGTATGATGGCCGGCCACGATCATAACCAGCCCCGCATGAGCCCTTTACAGCGGCGTAATTCAACCGCCTTTGACATGAGCGGCGACAGCATGGAGCAGCAGATGACGGAAGTAATTCCGAACGCGAACAACGTGCCGAATTTCCCTCAGGACGCTTTCATGGAGGGTCCCATGATGAATATGGAGCGCGCGGTCGACAAGCCGGAAAACCACGGTCTGCGTCCAAATTGGAGCCGCTTTATGCAGGGCATGATGACTTTCGTGCGTGTCCTTCCGCCCGCGCGCTACGACGAAGTTCTGGCCGCGATGCGCCTTGCGAAGCGCCCTCGCGACCCATATTCCTCTTTCTATCTCGAATCCTCGGTGCGCGAATCATGAAGCGCTTATTAAGACTATTCGCGCTTGGCATTCTCGCGTACCTACTGCCCGCGCAACAAGGGCCGCCACCCATAGCGGAGTTACAGGAACCAGAAGCGCAAGATCTTCGCACCGGCAAAGATTTGCCCGCGCCCGAATTGCTCGGCGGCATCGCCGATCTCCCGCCGATGACGCTCCAGAATTTCCTCGCCATCGCGGAGCAAAAGAACCCGACGCTCGCCCAGGCACGTCAGAACGTCGTTATTTCCCAGCAACGAGCACGCCAGGTTTCGTTGCCGCCCGATCCGGTCGTTGGCTACTCTGGCGACCACATCAGGGGTGGATCCTATGGAGGCGGCGAACAAGGAGCTTTCTTCTCGCAGGAGTTTGTGCTCGGCCATAAATTGGCGCTGCGCCGCGATACATACCTCGCCGAAGGCCGGGCCAACGAATTTCGTCTCGAAACACAACGAGCCCGCATCCGCAACGGCGTGGCAACCGCGTTCTTTGAAACCTTGGCCGCCCAGCAATCAGTGACCGTTTACAACCGGCTTGTGAAAGTAGCTCTCGACGCACAACTCAATTCTCATGAACTGATGCGCATCGGCCAAGCCGACGCCGCTGACGTTTTGAACGCCGAAGTCGCAGCAGAGCAGGCCAAAATTGAATTCGAGACTTCGCAGCGCATGTTTCTCGCGAGCTTCACCCGTCTTGCAACACTCTCCGGCCAAGGTTCTCTGCCCGTACATCCTATAACAGGAACGTTAGTCACACCGCCCGCCATGGACGCCGAGGCGTTGGTTATGACCAACATACACAACAGTCCCTACGTCAAGCAGGCTGAAGCGAACGTTCAGGTCGGAGAGGCTCGCCTGAAGAACGCGACGCGTGAGCGGATTCCTAACTTAACACTTAAAGCAGGCGAATGGAATTCGGGTGAAATGCTCCCGAACTCAAATGGACGTGCGGGGTGGGAGAGTTTCGCCGAGGCCAGCGTGCAGCTTCCGCTCTGGAATCGCAACCAGGGCAACATAGCCGCCTCGAAAGCGGAACTAGCGCGAGCGCAGTCAGATGTCATCCGCGCGGAGCTCTGGACGCGCAATCAATTGGAATCCTGTGCGCAGCACTATCTAGCGGCCCGGGCGACAGCGCAGCGCTATAGCTCGGAGATACTTCCCCGCGCCCGGCGCGCCTTTGAACTTGAATTAATGAAGTATCAGCAGATGGCCCAGCCCTACCCAAGGGTGCTTAGTGCGCAGCGAATGCTGTTCACGTTGCAACTAAGTTATATCCAAGCTCTTGAAAATCAATGGACGTCAGCAATCGCCCTTGAAAACTACGCTTTGGCGGGTGCCTTGGATGCGCCGCCCCGCCCAGGGGAGGACGAAACCTCTATAAACCGCCCAACTGATCGGTAAGTGGAAGTATTCAGATCTTCTGGACGCCAAACCTCGGACACCTCGGTATGCTGACAGGCATTCTAAAAGGATGCTTGCACTGTCTTGTTGAAGCCGCCTGGTTGGTTGAATAACTATATCGAGCAGGTTTGGTGCTCATGTGGGGTCGCCAGTCCTGGCGACAAGCCGGACTCCTGGCCGGCTTTAAGCCGACATCGCTTCAAACGACCTGAGCGAAGCGATCGATATGATGACACCTGAAGAGACCGCCGTCTTTCCGCACTCTGTAACAATACCGTTCCACCAACAACATATCCCGACCGGCTTAGTGTAAGTAACATGGGCGATTAGCGAGATTCTATGACTTGCTAAAATACCGATTCTGAGCCGGAACCGCAAGCGTCCTAACCCGGCTGCTACAACGTTCCGCTGCCGTAGGCCCACCATTCCAGAGCCATTGAACAACACCTTTAAAACGTTTACCTCTCAGCCCTTCGTCGTGTGTGCCTTCTCGAATCGGCTGCGCAAGTCTCCCCCCGCGGCCCGCTGCATTATTCCCATCTTCCATACGCCAACGGCAGCTCAGGCCGACAACGCGAATGTGGCCCTGAATCTCGGGTCTAACGTTCCTCCCGGCACGCCCGCGAACATCACCCTGCGAGCAACCGCAATACCGGCCGGTCAAGCCCCCAATCGCCGTTGGGCGTACAATGAAGCCCGCAGTCGAAGCGTTGAAGTTCACTTCGCTTCGTTACGAAACGCCCGCTTACCAGGAGTTTCAGTGTGAAGAAGCCTTTCCCTCTTCTGTTATGCCTGCTTCCGGCCTGGGCACTCGCCCAATCGTCCGGCAGGCCCACGATCGTCTCCCTTTCGCCCACGTCGGGTGAAACCTACTATCCGACTTGGACAGCAGTCTATTCAGATCCGAACGGCATCGCCGATCTCGACCACGTAAGCATACTGGTAAATTCACAATCCAGTACTACACACGCCTGCTATGCCGTTTACTACCCCGAGACTCAGACCGCGTACGCAGCCGACGCCTCTGGCAACCTCGAACTGAATGCTCCCGTGAAACCCGGACAATATGTCTACGCCGGAGGCAGCACCTGTTATCTAGACACGATTTATGGCATCACAGAATCTGGGAAGACTCTCTCGATAAGCTGGGAAATAGACTACATTCCTGATTTCTATGGCCCGGTCAATGTCTATCTTGAGGCTGTCTCGCACACCGGCCAAAGTTCTGGCCCGGTGCTCATGGGAACTTTGGTAGTTCCTCCCCAAGACTACCTTCACTTCCGCTCTGAAGTCGGCTTTGTTACCAATCCCGGACTCCTGACATCACAGCGCTTGTACGTCACGAATAGCTCTTCTCGAACAGTTACCTTCACTTCTCGTGTGCAGGGAAGTAGTGCGTTTCAACTCGCCTCGGCTTGTCCTTCCGTTCCGGCGGGCGGTACATGCGCATTCAGTTTCTCTTACACGCCGTCGAAAGTAGGTAGCGACACAGCCATTTTTTATCTCACTGGTTCGGATTCAGGGGGCTTTCCTTATGCGATCAATCTAAATGGCCAGGCCGTCGCGCCCGCTGTGCTGATTAGCAGACCAACCCTCACATTTGAAACTCCACCCGGAACGTCTGATTACGAACGTGTATATGTCAC
>JAVHMZ010035011.1:0-12549 GCA_034782995.1 Amazona versicolor | reverse complement strand
ATCCCAACGGAGATGACATGTTGTATAAGGTTGAGATTCGCGGGTTGAACGAGAAGGAATGGAAGCTGGTCCGCGACAAGATCAAAGAGAAATACACCAGTTGGGACTCGTCCGCGTTTCCGGATGGCGAGTACACGGCGCGCGTGACGGCAAGCGACGCTCCCGGAAATGTGCCCGGTAGCGGTCTCACTGCTCACTCTGAAAGCGATGTATTTCGTATCGATAACACAGCGCCCGAGATCCGCGAAGTGGCGGTCTCGCAAGGTCGCGCAGCGTTCACTGTTGCCGATGCTCTCAGCTGGATCTCGAAGGTGGAGTATTCGCTTGACGGCGGACAGTGGCTACCGGTAAATCCTGTCAACAAGCTGAATGACGCGACCACTCTACGTTACGAAATCGCTGTACCTGTTGGTCGCGCTCTCTCAGTCCGTGCTTTCGATGAAAGCGACAACGTAGTCGTCAAACAGCTTGTGCCGTAAATTCGGTACATGCGTCTCGCTTCGCTGATCATAGTGTTTGCAACTGTAACGCACTCGCAATCGAGTGACGTGCGCATGAATCAGGTGCAGGTCACCGGGAGCCATAACAGTTACAAACAAGCCATCGACCCCGAGTTGTTCGCCTACCTGAGAGGGCAGGCCGGCAAAAAGATGGATGGCCTTGATTATGCGCATCGGCCCATTCCGGAGCAACTCGATTTGGGGCTGCGTGCTCTGGAAATTGATGTGGTTTACGATCCGCAGGGCGGCTTGTACGCTCATCCCGCAGGGCTCAGTATTGAACAGCAGAACCACCTTCACGGTGCACCCTACGATCCCGAGCACCTGATGACACGCCCCGGTCTTAAGGTCTTGCACGTGCCCGATATTGACTTCCGTGCGAATGTGTACACTTTCGGGCAGGAGCTGAAGCTCCTGAAGGATTGGTCGGTTGAGCATCCCGGGCACCTGCCCATCACAGTAACGATGAATGCAAAAGACGATGGTGTGAAACGGCCAGGATTTGTAACACCACTCAAGTTTGATGCAGCGGCGTTTGGTGCATGGGATGCGGAGATACTCGCCGGCATCGGGCGCGACAAACTAATCGTTCCCGACGATGTGCGTGGATCGCATCCGACACTGGAGAGTGCGGTTCTGGCGCATGACTGGCCCAAGCTCGATGCGGTGCGGGGCAAATTCATGTTTGTTCTGGACGAAGAGGATCCCAAACGCACGATTTACTGCCAGGGTCATCCTTCGTTGCGCAATCGCGTAATGTTCGTGAATGCTCCTGAGGGCGCACCCGAAGCAGCTTTTCGCATAGTTAACGAGCCCGGACGCGACTGGGCGTACATTCAATACCTGGTGCGCACAGGCTATTTTGTTAGAACGCGCGCGGACGCAGACACGGTCGAAGCGCGCAAGAACGACCTCTCCCGGCAACGGGCCGCGCTTCTGAGCGGCGCACAGATCATCAGCACCGATTACTATCTGCCGGACACACGCATCAACGCCACTTACAAATTCTTCCGCGCGCCAACATGGGATTCTCTTCTGTTACCCGCACAGCGACCTCTGGATCCACTCAGACCGTAGAGTCCGCCAATCGGCTTGCTTACCTTGCCCTGGCTGCAGTGTGCTTGTTCTGGGGTACAACGTATCTGGCGATTCGGCTCGCGCTCGACAGCTTTCCGCCGCTGTACCTGATTGCGACACGCTACACCATCTCTGGCGCCCTCCTGCTGGCCGCACTGGCTCTGTTGCGGTTTCGCATGCCCTCACGCCGCGCCTTCGTGCTCACTGCGATTTGTGGCATCGTTTGCATCGGTATTGGTAATGGCCTTCTCGCGATAGCACAGACCATCGTGCCCAGCGGCTACGCTGCCTTGTGTTACACGGCTGCACCATTCTGGATGGTTGGCATCGACGCACTGCTGCCGGCGGGACGCCGTCCGCAGACCATCACACTCCTCGGCCTGCTGATCGGCTTGTGTGGAGTCTCAATCTTGGTGGCGCCAGGCGCTGTTGCGTATGGACTGCACGGCGCTTTGGTGGTTGGATTTTTCCTACTACAGATCAGCATGGCCTGCTGGGTGACGGGCTCCTTATTGCAGAAGCGGATGGCGTCACTTGCCCACCCGATCGTCACTGGCGCTATCCAACAGCTGGCGGCAGGCGTTGCAACACTTATTCCTGCTGCATTGCTTGAACACGCTCCTCAAAACGTCTCAAGCGTGTCTGCTCTTGCTGTGGCCTACCTGATCGTGTTCGGCTCTTTCATAGGGTTCACGTCCTTTGTCTACTCGGTAGCGAATCTTCCGGTAGCTATCGTTTCCATCTATTTCTTTGTCAACCCGATTGTGGCCGTATTTCTCGGCTGGCTCGTCTTGCATGAGCACTTTGGGCTGCGCGAGTTCGCGGCCATGTGCATCATCTTTGCCGGAGTCGCCATCGTTCGCCTGAGCGAAAGCCGTCGCGAACGGGCAATCGCGCGCCCAGCGTCGTAGTAGTACGGACTGCGCTCGTTAGTAATCGCGCCAGCAAGTGTCCGTCTACAGGTTAGACCCAACCAATTTATGTTCCTACGAAGCGAAAAACTACTCATTCCCGTTCAGAAACCGAAGAATCCAGATCCGAACGCTGCCGCTGCGGTGCAGGAGTTACTCGGTGGAAAATTCGGCGAGATGTCGACCTTGAACAACTATCTCCACCAGTCTTTCGGTTTTAAGGAAAAAAAACGTCTTGCGCCCTTTTACGGGCTCATCGCGAGCATTACTGCCGAAGAGTTAGGACACGTAGAACTGGTTACGCACACGATCAACCTGATGCTGGAGAAAAGCGTGCCTGAGGGTGATCCCACCAGTGCTCCTCTGCAGGAAGTAACGAACCTGCGCAACACGCACCATGCCATCGTTGGCGGCGGTGGTCATCAAGTCATGGATTCAATGGGCCATTTCTGGTCGGGCGATTACGTTTTCAGTAGCGGTAATTTAATCGCTGATCTGCTTCACAACTTTTTCTTGGAGACCGGCGCGCGCATGCACAAACATCGCGTCTATCAGATGACCACGAACGAGACCGCGCGCACCATGATCGGATACCTGATGATCCGTGGCGGTGTTCACCAAGCTGCATATGCACTGGCTCTCAAGAAGGCGACAGGTGTAGATGTAACAAAGATGCTGCCTATCCCTAATATCGACGACTCTAAAATCCCAGAGGCACGCAAGTGGCAGGAGCAAGGCTCCCATCGGCGCCTTTATACGTGGAGTACCGAAGATTACAAGAGCATCGCCGGCATCTGGTCGGGTACTGCCGAATGGGCTGACAACGGCCAGCTCGAAGTTGTGACTGGGACGCCAGAGGGTGCGGAAGGCCAGGTCGTCGGCGAGAGCCGTTCGCAATTCTCTCCCGATTACGCGCCAGAGGAGATCTACGAGATCGCCTCCAAGCTGATGTCGGCCGCGGGAATCAAGGCTTAAGATCCATTTCCACGGCACGTCGCCTGACAGATAACTTCAGCCCTGCACATCTCCCACCAATCGTCGCCCAGCATTCTCGCAGCTTGACAAAACGGAATTTAGCCGAGAGTGCGAAGCGACGTTTGGTAGGGATATGGTTAGCTTTATAGAAGAGGATGAGGTTAATCGGACAGAGTAAGTTCGGAATGGACGCGGCGCTCGTGCTGCTCGCGACGGGAGCAGTAGTTGGCAGCATAGCGAACTCAAGCCCCATGCAGGGCCCAGGTAAGCCCACAACGGAGCCTCCGCCTCCCGGAGCCGCTGTGAGTGCGCCTAGAAAGCCGGGCGGCTTCGTTCCTGGCCAGAATCGAGCTTCAGAAGATGCCGTAGAAGTTGCGCACGGCAAGACGCTCTACGATGTCAACTGCCGTGCCTGCCACGGTCCCGATCTGCGTGGCGGCGATATGGGCGGTCCGAATTTGTTGCGCTCGCCTGTCACTCTCGCTGATAAGAAAGGCGAGTTGATCGTTCCCATCATTCATGGCGCCCGTGCCAAGAATGGGATGCCGGCCATCCCCATATCCGATCCCGACGCGCAGGCAGTAGCTGCCTACGTCCGAAGCGTAATGGGGACGATCGGTGTGCAAGGCATGCCTCCATCGGAAAAGGAAGTTCCTCGCGAAATGGTCCTGGTCGGTAATGCGGCCGCGGGGCAAGCCTACTTCGATCGAAAATGCGCCAGCTGTCATAACCCGGCGGGCGACCTCAAAGGCATCGGTTCGCGCTTCACGGATATCAAAGCGTTGCAAACCTCCTGGGTTGCCGGAGAAGAGCGTAAAGCTCGGCGTGATCCCTCGACAGCGCCCAAGCCCAAAGTTACTGTCTCACTTGCCTCAGGCACAACAGACCAAGGCGAGCTGCTCCATGTGGACGACTTTCTCGTCACTCTCAAAGCAGACGACGGCTCTGTTCGAAGTTACCGCCGCAATGGCGATAGCCCGAAGGTCTCCATCACCGATCCTCTGGAAGCGCACCGCTCGATGCTAGGCCAATACACTGACAAAGATATTCACGACGTGACTGCATATTTGGAGACGCTGAAGTGACACGCGCCCGTCTCGTTCTAGCAGCTTCGCTGCTTTTGCTGCCTCTTTTGGCGACAGGGCAGGGAAGTACGCTCAGCCCCACCGACCTGCTGAAGCCGCTCGCCGATTCGTGGCCCACCTACAATGGCGACTACTCAGGACGGCGTTTCAGTGCGCTTAAACAGGTGGACCGCACCAACGTCCAGCACCTCACCCTGGCTTGGATGACACACATGAATGCTGGTGCACAACCCGCTGAGGGTGGCAATGGACGGATGCGTCGAGGTGAGAACGTACCGGAGATCGTGGGCGGAGAAGGCGACGGCACGATCAATATCCGCGGCGGTTCTATCAAATGCTCCGTGCTCCAGGTTGAGGGGACCCTGTACCTCACTATGCCGGATAACGGCTGGGCGGTGGACGCCCGAAGCGGTCGTGTGTTGTGGCATTACTTCTGGAAGACCAAGGGCGGTACACATATCGGCAATCGCGGCTTTGGGATGTGGAAGGGTTATCTCTACATGGAAACGCCGGACAATTATCTTGTCTCGCTTGAAGCCAAAACCGGACAAGAGCGCTGGCACAAGAAGATCGCCGAACTGGATGAAGGCTACTTCTCCACCATGGCGCCCGTCGTTATCGGAAATCATGTGTTGGTTGGAACCGGCAACGACATCGATTCCCCGGGGTTTCTTCAGTCATTCGATCCGGAAACGGGCGAGCTGCAGTGGAAGCACTACAACGTGCCTATGCAGAAGGGTGATCCCGGCCTTGACACCTGGAAATCGGTAGATGCCGCTCGTCATGGCGGCGCGCAGGCGTGGGTAAACGGCGCATTCGACCCGGAAACGAACCTCTACATATACGGAACCGGTAACCCGACGCCTGCCTACACGACCGGAACGCGTGGCGAGGGCATAAATCTCTTCACTTGCTCTTTAATTGCAGTCAATGTCGACACCGGAAAGATGGCCTGGTATTTCCAGACCTCGCCGCACGACATGCACGACTACGACTCCGCCCAAACGCCTGTGCTAGTTGATGGCGAATTCAAGGGCAAGCCACGGAAGATGCTGCTAACTGCTGCTCGCAATGGTTATTTCTTCGTCGTCGACCGCACCACTGGTGAACATCTTCTGACGTCGAGGTGGGGCAAGCTCACCAACTGGGCCAACGGGCTGAACAAATTCGGCGGACCGGAGCGCGACAAGGGAAAAGATGCCACCATGTCTGGATCCCTGGCCTCTCCGAACTCAGGTGGCACAATTAATTGGCAGCCACCTACCTACTCTCCAGACACCGACCTGTTCTATGTGCCGGAGGAAGACTCCTTTTCCATCTTTTATCTGACCGACATGGATCCGCGGGGTTCGATGGGACTGGGCGGCAAGGAAGAAGCCGAGGTCGGCTCCGAAGGAAATTACTTGACCGCTATCGATTACAAGACCGGTAAGATCGTTTGGCGGCACTGTTACTACGGACCTGCTGGTGGTGGCGGTTTGCTGAGTACTGCTGGTGGGCTGGTGTTTTCTTCCGATGGTGGAGGAAACTTGGTGGCTCACGATGCGAAGGATGGCAAGCCACTGTGGAACACGCGGATTGGTTATATCAGCAATGCGCCCCAAACATTCATGCTCGATGGCCGACAGTATGTGACCGTGGCTACCGGCGAGAATTTATGGGCGTTTTTACTATACTGACCGTCGTTCCTGCCAAGCCCGAACGACGGTTCAGGTTCAGGCGGACGGGATTAAAACGTAATCCCGAGTAGGAAGTCTGCTCCATCGTCGTTCGACGAGAATCCTTGCCGCCCATAGAGCTGTGTTGAAATTCTCGAGCTCCGCAGTGCGCAGTAATAGGCCGCATTTAGGCGACCGACGCAAGGCATGCCTTCACGAGAAAGAAGCTCTGAAAAAGCACCTCACGGAAAGAGCACCTCACGAGGCATTCTCCACCCGGCACGAGAGGAAAGCATGTGACCCAAAGACATGGAAATGAATTTCGATCGGAGTTCGGGGAGAAACGACAACGGCAACACCACTCGCAGTCAGCCATTGAACGAGTTATCGAGAACTGGGCAAAGCTACACAAATCCTAGAGGTGTAGACGGCTGCCCGGCGTAGGCACCGACCTCGGCTTCCATCGTGGATATCATCGATTGAAGGCCGGAGCATGAAAAAGATCACGCCGTTTCTGTGGTTCAACGACAATGCCGAAGATGCTGCTGAGTTTTATCTTTCTGTATTCCCGGAAGCGAAGAAGCTAGACGAGTTGCGTTCGACTGGCGTCGGTCCATGGCCGGCCGGAGAGGTCGCGACCATCACGATTGAACTAATGGGCCAGCCTATGACATTCCTCAACGGCGGCCCCTCGCAGACGCTTACGGCGGCTTTCTCTTACTCCGTCGCGTGCAAGGATCAGGCCGAAATCGACCGCTATTGGAACACTCTGCTTGAGGGCGGTGGTAAACCTATGGCCTGCGGATGGCTGACGGACAAATTTGGGCTCTGCTGGCAGATTGTGCCAGAGCAGATTGGCGAGATCCTGAAGCATCCCAAAGCAATGGAAGCAATGATGAACATGGTAAAGTTCGACATCGCCACGCTGGAGGCTGCCGCGAAGGAGTAGTGGCCAGCGGCGACGGAGCAAGCGGCAAAGACTTGTTCCTAGTAGCACCGCTGCCCGTCAATCAGGGCCGGCACAGCGAGTACGAACTCAAGATTATGCCGACCAGCTCAACGCTAATGCATGCAACCGAGTAAGGCAGCCGCTGCGCGCTTTGCGGATCTGGCGGGATGCATCACGCCCTTTAAATAACTCTCGGTGACTAAACCGTCGAGTAAGATCACGATCTGGTCAGCCAGTTCGGCGCGATTTCTTCGCCGTTGGTCGAGCAAGCTTAGAACGTGTTTGCGAAGCGCGGACTTGTACGAACGGACGAGCCCGTATATCGGCCCTGACGGCTCAGACGCTTGGAGGCTCGCATGGATAAAGGGGCATCCGCGGTAATCTGCTCCTCGTGCCTTACTGCTGAAATAATCGAATAGCGCGAGAATGCGGCGATCTTCCGACTTCTTCGTTGCATCAACTTGTCTGAGATCACACAAAGTCGCTTCGATCATTTCCTCGTAGACCGCCAGAACCAATTCATCTTTCGAGGCAAAGTTGTTGTAGAGCGTCATCTTGGCCACGCCGGCGCCCTCCGTCACGTCGTTGATGCCGACATTGGCAGCTCCCCGGCGCGTAAACAAATCGCGTGCTGTGACTAGCAGACGATTACGGCCATCCTTTCGGTCAGAAATGCTGTTCACTCGCCGCACTAGATATCTTTCTGAACTTTAACTCCAAAATCAATCTTCTAACTAGGTAGATTGGTATACCTAATATTGAGGGTACACCTTAAAGTCACATTTAAACGATCAACGACAGCGAGGAGCCATCATGAAAATTGCAATTATTGGCGCAACCGGGTTTGTCGGAAGCAAAATTCTTTCCGAGAGTCTGGACCGTGGCCACGATGTCACGGCTATCGTTCGCAATCCGGATAAGCTTCCGAGGCATCCCAGACTTCATCCTGTAAAAGGTGATGTCGCCAACGTGGAAGCACTGGCATCGGCAATCGCGGGGCAGGACATCGTGATTAGTGCTTTCGACCCTGGCAAGGACGGCGGTGGCGAAGGCACCCGGTCGATTATCGATGCCGTCAAACGATCCAGAAATGACCGACTCTTAGTTGTAGGGGGTGCAGGCACTCTCGAAATAGCACCCGGCAGACGATTGATCGATCAACCCGACTTTCCTGCGGAAGTTAAAGAAGGCGCGCTACGGACCGCAGCTTTCCTGGATGAATTGCGTAATGAAGACGAGCTGGATTGGGTGTTCCTCAGCCCAGCCGCGACACTCGCTCCGGGCGAGCGCACCGGCAAATATCGCGTTGGTGGTGACCAACTGCTGGTAGGGGACGACGGCCACAGTCGTATCTCGGTTGAAGATTATGCGGTGGCCATGCTCGACGAGGCCGAAAAGGCTCAGCATTCCCGCGAACGCATCTCTGTTGCGTACTAACCGACGACTATTCTAGGCAACTTCATTCGGCGAGGATGTCTCTTTCGCTGGACGAGCTTAACCACTTCAAGAAGGAGGAGATGAGCCGTGCGCTTACGTAGATTGGGCTGGGCGGGAGTCGAAATCGAATGTGACGACCAGACACTGGTCATAGATTATGTCGAGGACACGTCACCACTGTCGGAGCTGTTGCGCAGCCCTCACGAGACTTTCCCCCGGCTGTCTCGCGAGGGTGGCACGGCAGTGGCACTCTTAACCCACCTTCATGCCGATCACGCTGATCCTGATGCACTCGCCTCGGCACTGGTTGATGGCGCGCCGGTTTTCCGCCCCGAACGCGCTAGCGGCGGCAAGGACGATTTTGAATTGACAGCCATAGGAGAAGCGAAGCTCTCCCGTCAAAAGCTGGTGACTGAAATGGTCGGGACGTGGGAGGAGCGCAGCGTTGGCCCGTTCAGGATGTTCTCAGCGCCTGCCGTTGACGGCTTTGGTGATCCGCAGCACAGCTGGATCGTCGAGTGTGACGGCCGCCGAATTATCCATGCGGGCGACACGCTGTTCCACGGCTATTGGTGGAGAATTGCGCACTGCTTTCGGAGCTTCGACGTGGCTTTTCTGCCAATAAATGCTCCTGTTTGCGACTGGCCCCATCTTCAGCCACCGAGCCCGATCGAAGCAACGCTAACACCGGAAGAAGCGGCGATTGCAGCACATATCATTCAAGCAAAGTCGGTTGTGCCAATTCACTATGGCTCGTTGAATAAAGCAGGAAAGTATGTCGAGACTTCACATCCTACCGAGCGCCTTCAGGCTAAGTCAACCGAGTTTGGGGTTCGCGCACGCATAGAGCAACCGGGCACATGGTTCGAGCCGAGTTGAATTTGCGATGCGCCGCGTGTCGTTTACATGTCAAGCTGGAATTTCACCGTCTGGGTCCCACAGGTCTTCCCAGTTCTGATTAGGCTTCCAGAGGAAAACTTGGCCTTTGATCAGTCTGCAATTGCGATCGATGGCCTCGATCGAACGCATGTGTTCTTCACTTAGAGCAGGAGCTTTGGCTGCTTCTAGATTCGCTTTGTAGTTCGCGGGTTTTGTCGAGAAGGGAATCGGTGTTTGGCCTCTCTGGACCGCCCATGTGATGCAGGTGGCTGCCGGATGAACTCCGCGTTGGTCAGCAATGCGGCGAATCACTGGATCGTCCAGAGGCGAGGTGTCCTGTAGTGTGCGGTCCCGTTCGGGCCGATTTGGTGAGCCAAGGGGAGTATAGGCAATCGGCTCGATTCCATTCTCGAGAACAAATTGAAACAGATCTGGCTGCTGGAAGTGGGGATGCATCTCCATCTCATTTACTGCTGGTTTGATCCGGGCATCTCGCAACAGCAGCCGCAGTTTCGGGACCGTCATATTTGATGTGCCGATATGGCGAACCAGGCCTAGATCCACCAGTTGCTCCATCTGTCGCCACGTCTGCATAAACTCGTCGTGTATGTAAGGCCGTGCGTCCGGGCTGCGCGACCCCACCGGGCAGCCGGGCGGATGAAAGTTTGGAAACGGCCAGTGCACCAGGTACGAGTCCAAATACTCACAACGAAGATCGGCGATCGATTGCCGGCATGCCGGAATTACGTCGCATGCGGCATGTTTGTCGTTCCAGAGCTTGGATGTGATCCACAAATCCGAGCGCTGCAAGACCGATCGAAAGGCGTCCTGGAGGACATTTCCGATTCTCGCCTCGTTCATGTAAACAGCCGCGCAGTCCAGATGCCGATATCCTGCTTCAAGTGCCCCTGCAACCGATCGGGCCACGTCCGTCGCCGAGGCATGATCGGAGCCAAACGTACCGAACCCGATGGCCGGCATCAATGCTCCAGTGAATAACCTTCGTTGCGGGACGGTGATGCGCACATTAGTCATTTCGCTTAGAGTCCAGTTCGGTTAAGCAACGCCCCTTGCAGAACCTTCGCGTACTTCGCCTTCCTGCTTCTTCTCTCGCGCCGCGCGTTTGTTCTCTCCTGTAGCCAGGAGTACAAAATCGGCAAGAGACACAGAGTCAAGGTAGTCGCTGTGACCAACCTGCCAATCACCACGGTAGCCAGCGGCCTCTGGACTTCGGCTCCGCGGGATTCAGAGAGCGCCACGCCGCACCGCCTCTACCATCGCACACCCGGACTCGCGAGGCGCGTCGATGTGACTTGCCAACACGACACCGTTGAGTACGGCAACGCCAAACAACGCAATGAAACCGATGGAAGCCGACAGGCTCGGGCCGCGTATCCACAAAGCCGCAACCCCTCCCACCAGAGCGAAGGGTAAGATCATGAGAATCATCAAGGCATGCCTTACCGAGCGGAATGTGGCGTAAGAAGCTAGAAGGTGATTCCGATGGAGACAGGTAGCACCATCGCTAATCGGCTGATTAGCTCGCTGCTGATTCTCAAACTGGCCGCCCCATTCCAAGGTGTACCCGTCCAGTATTTTCACCTGTTACATCACTTGCTGCGCTTCTTTGACGAAGCCTCCCAGGTCCCGCCCGCTTACACTTGCCTGCACTGCTAGGCGCCGGCGCGCATCTTTCCGATTCACCATCTCTGGCCCCGTACCACCTTAATGTCGGCGATTTGCCGGAGCTGAACTCTTTCCCCATTCAGCGCGGTTAGGAACAGGTCGCAGTTCGGCATTCTGCCCTAACGCCTTTTGGACCGCATCGTCGTAAGTCAACGGCTCGATGGCTTCTCCGGACAATCCGCCCGTAAATAGGGCCACGAATGCAGCAGCCTGCCTTGCTCTCATCCGCTTTAACCATACCCGTTCAGAGCTAAACGGGCGACGAATCGCGCCTCCACCCGGTTAAGGAACTGTTAAACTCGTGCGCCATGAAAGCCTTACCAGCGGCGGTCTCGCTCGTTAGCGGGTCGCTTGTCCTGCTCACCGGTCAAACACAGAATCCGCGAGGAAACTTGAGCGTCCAACGGGGATCGCAAAGGACTCTTCAGTTCGAAAACAAGGATGTAGCCGTTTGGAGGACAGTCGTACCACCCAACGCGCCACTGGTAATGCACACACACCAGCACCCTCGAGTGGTCATTGCACTCAGCGGTGGAAACATGAATATAGTCAACGAGGATGGCAGCTCTGAAGTGCATGTCTGGGAAACAGGTAAGGCATACTGGCTCTCTCATGCAGAGGGTCTGAAGCGGCATGCTGATCAGAACACTGGTTCCAAGTCGATTGAGGTAATGGTTGTCGAGCTGAAGAACGCGCAGTAGCGCATCCGCTCGCACCTTTGACTTCGCGGAAAGTCCCTATGTCCAGGTTGACCAAAATCAAAACGAATGGTCGATGAAGCCCAGTTGTCGCAAATTGCACTACGAACTCATTCGTGGATTGGTGGGCACCTTGCGGTTGATGCGCTTTGGGCATAGCAATGCTTGTTGTAGAAGATGTCCGTATCCATACGCGTTACGGAGCCGAAGGGGAAGCAGTAGTTGTTCCGGTAATCAATGGCCAGCCCTCTGGATTGGACAATGTCCTTGTGCACTTTGCAGTTCCTCCTGCGCGAGCCTGGGACAACGTACACCAACATTGCTCGATGGTGTTGCCCTTCCGTTCGTACGACGAGATAGATGCATGGTGCAATCGGCATGGGTTTCCGCGTGGTGGGGCTGTACCTTTATGGCCAGTCGGCAGAAAATGAGAGTGGTCTGTAGAATTCACTAAACACGAGCGTCGATTTTTAGCATGAGTTTTTTCGAGAGTCTAATTTTATTGTTGCTGGTTGCGATTGCCCTGTTGCAAGTCGCACGTCGGCTGTCTCTTCCTTACCCGGCCATGCTTGCCGGCGCAGGAGTAATCGTGGCTTTGATTCCAGGTTCTCCGAATATCTTCCTGGCGCCTGAAACCGCCCTTGCACTCTTTATAGCGCCAGTCTTAGTTGACTCCGCCTTCGACTTTCCGTTA
>JAVHMZ010034906.1:0-12559 GCA_034782995.1 Amazona versicolor | reverse complement strand
TCTGATCGACTGACTTCGGCATCCACCGTCAGGATCCCTGACGGCATTCCGAGCCGCACGGCCCCGGTGGGTGGCTGAACCAGCGCCGGGTGTGGCAACGTTCCATCGATGCGGGCGGCCACAGCGGTGCATAGCGACGCCGTAACCGGCAAGTTCCCGGTCGGCATCGGACGGCTTCATGGCTCTATGACGCCCTCTGAAGTGTTCTACTACACGGGAGGTCACCAGCAGATTTACCGATGTTACAAAAGCCAAACCAAAACCCGCTGGCAGCACGGTGCGCCAGTCGGCGGTTCTCCATGCAAAGCTAGCGAGCGGGGGCAGGGAACCGGCAAGCGCCCCGACTTCCGGAGCCGACCAGCGGAATACAGCGGCGACAGCCGAAGCGGCGGCAATGCCGATGAGCGGAGCGGGAAGCCGCGGTGAAAGGCGCGCCGCGAGCGTGGCGACAGCGATGACGATAAGGGCAATCAGCGCCGTGGAAAGTTGAAGCCGAGGAATGCCCTGCAAGGCGTCCGCGATTTGTTCCGCGGGGGACGGGCTCGGCACAGTCCCGCGCAGACCCATCATGATTCTGAGTTGCGACAAAACCATCATGCCGCCAATGCCGCAAGAGAATCCCGCCATTACCGCGTGAGGCACGCGTGCGGCATAACGCCCCAGCCGCAGCGCACTAAACGTGAGCATGATCAAGGCCGCGACGATCGAAACCTTCGCCGCTCCGCGCAAGCCCTCGGCGCGCACCGCCAGCGCAATGAACGGAACAGTCACCGAGGAAACGCCGCCAATCATCACCGGATTGCGTCCCAACAGCGCTGTGAAAGGGGCAGTGATGATGGACGTTAGAACGCCGAACATCGGCGGAAGGCCCATCAGCGATGCCATCGCTAAGCCGTAAGGGAAAGCAATCAGAGAGGCGATGAAGCCCCCGGACAAATCGCCCGCCAGCGCGGACCAGCCGTAAGGATTTCGAGCGTTCCGTGCACTCCCGAGCAGAGCCGTCATGGTCGTCTCTCGCAGTCCGGGGCGGACGCACGGAGTCCACGCCGGGGTTGTTAGGAAGGAAGCTACGCCAAAACTTTCAGCGTCGCGGCTTTGAATTTGGCCATTTCCGCCGCGGTTCCGACTGTGATGCGGCTATAGGTCGGCCAGGCCGGCCAGATCCGGCCCACGTAGACTTTCTCGGATTGCATCGCCTTGACGTATTCTTTTCCGGGGCGCTTGGTATCCAGCATGAAGCAGTTGCTGTCAGAGGGAACGAAACCGATGTTGTTCTTTTGGAGGAACGCGAAAACGTCCTCGCGAACGGCACGCATGTTCTTCTTCCGCTCGGCAACCACGTTCTTGGCTTGCAAGCTTGCGGTCGCGCCCACCATCGCGGTGATAGGCAGCGCGCCCGCCCCGTATCCCTGAATTTTCGCCAGGAGGTCGGGCCGGCCGAAAGCGGCACCGGCTCGGAGACCGGCCATGCCGTACAGCTTGGAGAACGTGCGGAGAATGATGAGGTCCTTGTCCGCAGCCACCAAATCCGAGCACGCCTCCGCGTCGGAGAAGTGCAGATAGGCCTCATCCAGAAGCAAGATCGATCCGCTGGGCTTGTTAGCGAGGAGCCATTCGATGTCCGCGCGCGGGGTGAGGGTTCCCGTGGGATTGTTGGGATTGCAAACGTAGAAGACGCCGGTGTTCGAATCAGCCGCGGCCATTGCGCGGACGTCGTGCGCAAAGGTTTTAGTCAATGGGACCTTGCAGGTTTTTGCGTTCACGAACTCCGCCGCGCGGAAGCCCGCCTCATATCCCGGATCGCCCGCGACGAAGCTCTTGGAAGGCGAGGTGTACGCCAGAACCACGCGGTGGAGCGGATCGCTCGAGCCCGCAAACGGAAGCACGTACTCCGGCTTCAGCCCTTCCCGAGCGGAGATCGTTTGGACGAACTCGGTGGTGTCCTCGTATAGATAGCGTCCGCCTTTCTGGATCGTGCTGTGGATCGCGTCGGCGGCTTCCGGGCAAGGACCCAAGGGATTCTCATTGGCATTGATCTTGACGGCGTCGGCCGGGATCGGGCCGACGTTGGAAAGCTGGGCCAGCGCCGGCTCGCTATAGAACGGCAGCGCCGCCCCGGCACTGAGAAGGCTCGCAAATTTCGCAAACGACCTGCGGGAAAATCCGCGGCTGAGAATTTCAGACCGCTGTTCTAGGCTGAGAATTTCGTTCATCGGTGGATGCCCTTTCAAACGCTCAATATTCTTGCGGGAAGAATGACGGGGCCCGGCTGCTGCGGACCGGATCGGCGGAGAAGCGGTCGCGGAGGTGCTATCAGGATCATAGCCTGTTCCGCCGCGCAAATCACGGGCGCAAGAATTTTTCGCTAGAGAAAAATCGGCAGCGAGCTACTTAGAGGTGACTGGAGCAGGTATGAGCAAAAGCTTCTCGGAGGATCATCCGGAATTCCTTCGCTATGAGCAGGAGCGGAAAACGCTCCAAGAACTGGAACGTCTGAAGAAAGAGGCCGCACTCAAGAAACCCGTCGCGTCGGCGGAACGGAACAGCGACCTCGAGATCTCGACTCTGCGGCAAAGACTGATCGAAGCGGAACGGCGCATCGAGCAGATCGAAAAACAAGTAACCGGCCCCGTTCCCAAAGCTCGCCGGGCCGCATCGTAGTGCTTGTTGGCCTCGGCGCCGTTCCTGATAAGATGACGCGCGATGGCCGCCGCTCCGGTGACCCACGCGAAAAAGGTGCGGTTTTCCCGCGAACAGGGCATCCTGCTGGCCCTTCTCGTCCTCTCCATCTGCATCAATTATGTCGACCGAGGCAGTTTGTCCGTGGGCCAAGCGGCCATCACGCGGGAGCTGCGTATCAATCCGACAAGGCTGGGCCTGGTCTTTTCCGCATTCTTCTGGACGTATGCATCGTTTCAGATTGTCTGGGGCGCGGCAATCGACCGGTGGCCCGTCCGCTGGCTGCTGGGCGCGGCTTACTTGGTTTGGTCCGTTGCCACGGGATTTACCGGGCTGGCGGGCGGCCTCTCGTCTCTGCTGGTCTTGCGACTGCTTCTGGGAATCGGAGAAGCCGCCGCCTATCCGTCTTATTCGCGCATCTTGGCGGGCTCATTCCGGGAAGAGCAGCGAGGCTTTGCCAACGCGCTGATCGACGCAGGGTCCAAAGCCGGCCCTGCGATTGGCGTCCTCGTTGGCGGGCTCGCCATGGAGCGATGGGGCTGGCGCTCGTTTTTCATCGGAATGGGCGCGCTCAGTCTCTTGTGGCTTGTCCCGTGGTTTCGATACGGCTCGGCGGACAGCGCGCGGACCCGTGCGCCTGAGCGGTCCGCGCCCACCGTGGGCCGAATTCTTCGCGAACGTTCCGCCTGGGGATCGTTCTTCGGCTTAGCTTGCGCTAATTACGCCTGGTACTTCATGGTTTTCTGGCTTCCGTCTTATTTCCAGAACGAACGCAAGATGACTTTGCGCGAGATGTCGATCATGGGTTCCGTGCCGTTCTGGGGCGTGGCGGTGGTCTCGATACTGAGCGGCTGGCTGTCCGATTACTGGATTGCTCGCGGCCAATCTCCAAACCGCGTGCGAAAAGGATTCTTAGTCGCGGGGCTGCTGCTATCGACGCTGATGCTCCCGGCGGTTATCGTCCGAGGAAACTACCTTTCGTTACTGCTGCTGACGCTCGCCTGCGCGAGCTACGGTTTATATTCGTCGAATATCTGGGCTGTAACGCAGACACTGGCAGGACCCGACGCCGCCGGAAGGTGGACTGGAATTCAAAACGCGGTAGGCAACTTACCAGGCATGTTCGGACTTTGGTTTACCGGCTGGGTGATTCAGGAAACGGGACACTACCTTGCGGCCTTTGTGATTGCCACAATGTTTCTTCTTGCCGGAGCGTTCAGTTTCCTGGTGATCGTCCGGCGAGTGGAGCCGGTGGATTGGCGGCTTAATACGCCTTCATGACCTTGGGAGTTTCCGCGACGGCTGGTTCTCCTTTACCCGCGAAGCTCGCGAGATGGACGTACAACGCAAACTCGCGAAGCGTGTCTCTCGCCTTTTGCGACGAAACGCATTTTGCGCAGTCGAGGGCGATCACATGCTCACCCGCGGAACCTTCCAGCGCGCCGGCCCATCGTACCGAATGACCGCACTCCAAATCTTCCGCTTTTTGCTGAAACTGGTGAATCAGCATTGCCATGCTGTTTTTGTTCCTCCGATGCAACGAGAGTGTAATGGGAGACAAAATTCTCTTAAACGCTGGATGTCTGTTTAGTACTGCAACGTACCGAAACTCGCGGTCGCCGGGGACACGCGCCTGGCAACTATAAAATCGGAGGATGAGTGGCGGTCCCGCGGTTGCCGTTGTGGGCGGAGGCATTATCGGGCTTTCTGCGGCGTGGCGGCTGGCGCAAGGCGGAGCGGCGGTTTCCGTCTTTGATTGCGGACGCATCGGCAATGAAGCGAGCTGGGCTGGCGCTGGCATGCTCGCGCCGGGAGGAGAGTATTCGAAGCCAACCTTCTGGTCGGCACTGGCGCAAGAGAGTCTCGCGCTGTATCCCGATTTTGCGGCCGAACTGGAAGCCGACTCTCATATACCGATCGATTTCCGCGTGTGCGGCGCTGTTGAGATCGCGCTGAACGAATCGGAAGCGTCTGCGCTGCGGGCACGCGCGGAACGGCAAGCGGCCATGGGAATTTATTCCGAACAATTTCCGGCGTCACGCGTACCGGGGCTCACGTGCGAAGCAGTCGCCGCGCAATACTTCCCTTACGAGGCGGCCGTGAATCCTCGCGATGTTCTCCGCGCCTTGCGCGCGGGCTGCGAGCGAGCGGGTGTCCGTCTCCGCCCCTTTGACGCTGTGCACACGATTGCTGCCTCGGGAGCGGTGAACGGGGCGCATTTCGATTCCGCGGTCATCGCAGCGGGCGCTTGGAGCAGTGGAATCCTCAGCTCACTTGGCATGGCGGCTGCGAGCGCGCCCGCTTCGATCCCGATCAAGGGACATCTGATCGCGTTCGACGAACACACCGGTTTGTGCGATGCCATAGTGCGGCGCGGGCCGACGTATCTTCTGCGCCGCGGCGCGGGGCAGATTATCGCAGGCGCGTCCACCGAGCATCAGAGCTTTGACCGAACGCTGGACGGAACGGTGGCCGCGTCGCTTGCCGCGCAAGCCGCGGAACTGATTCCCGCGCTCCACGATCTCAAATACGCGACGTGGAACGGGTTCCGGCCTGGAACGCAAACCGGCGAGCCCGCCCTAGGGCAGCTTCCCGGCTCGGCGATCTGGCTGGCCTACGGACATTACCGCAACGGCATTTTGCTCGCGCCCGTCACTGCCGCGCGCATAGCAGAAGAGATCTTGGGGCAGGGAACTAAGCGGGCCAATTCGCAAACGGGTTCGTTTTTGCCAGCCGGCTATCCGTGATCAGGTCCGGCACGCGCACGCGGCGCCGCATCAGCAGTTCCAGCAGCTTTTCCAAATCGTCTTCTTCGCCGCGAATCCACTGCGGCGGAAGCTGCCGGAGCGCTTCATCGATCACGTGCTCCGGAAAGTGCACGATCTGATTCAGCCAGGGCTGGAAGTCGTCGAGGGACCGCACGGAGTTGTACACCATTCGACGCGGATAGAGACCTTGTATCGGCGACGAGATGTATTCCCAGTGCGGACCGTTGAACACATAGCCTTGATCGATCATCAGCGCGACAAAGCCCATCTTGCGCGGCGTGGCTTCGGCGCCGGGAAGCCACGCGCTGATCTGCGCGCGGAAAAAGATCGCCTGGCGTCCGTCGGAGTTTCCCGTCCACTTATCGAAAGCCAACACTCCCAAAAAGTCGCGCAGGTTATGCACTTGCGACAGAAGCTGATCGGGCACGAAGTCGTACGTTGCCATGCGGGCCGGATCGCCCGGAAACTTCGAGCCGAAATGCCATCCGGGATCGGGCATGAGCACGCGCGTTCCCAGTTGCATCGAAGCCTCGGGAAACTCCTGGATGAAGCCGGCGGGAATGTCGATGATGGCCGCTTCCGGGCTGGCGATCTGAAGATACTTGAGAAGCACGGACGCGATCCACTCATTGGGAAGGATGCGGCGGTGCTGGGGATTGGAGAGGTATTTGACGATGTAGAACGCGCCGTCTTCACACTCCAGGAGGTGGGATTGCGCCCCTCCCCGCATTTTCCTCACGTGACGACGAGCACGGAGAGGCATTCGGAATCACATATTATTACCACATGAACCGACGGGAATGGCTGGCCGGAGCGGCGGTAGCCGCGGCTTCGATGGCACGCGTGGCTGGCGCGAACGATCGTCTGCGGATGGGCCTGATCGGCTGCGGCGCGCGCGGCGTTTATGTCGGCGGTTTCATGCGACAGGCGCCCAATACTGAGCTTGTCGCGTTCTGCTATGTGTACCAGCCCAACGCGGCTAAGGCGCGCGCGACGCTGGGCCGCGAAGGTGCCCCGATCTTCTCCGATATGCGGCAGTTGCTGGAGCGCAAAGATATTGACGCGGTTTTGATTGCCACGCCGGACCACTGGCACGCCAATGCCGCCGTTGCCGCCTGCCAGGCCGGAAAAGATTGCTACGTCGAAAAGCCCATCTCACATAACGTGCGGGAAGGACGCGCCATGGTGCGGGCCGCGCGCGAGCATAACCGCGTCGTGCAAAGCGGCACGCAGCACCGTTCGGCGCCGCACTTTGCCGAATGCGCGCAAATAGTCCGAAGCGGAGCGTTGGGCGAAGTGCATCTGGTGCGCGTGTGGAATTACATGTCCCTATATCCCAAAGGATTCGGGCGGCCCGCCGACGCTCCTGTTCCCGAAGGGCTGGACTGGGACCGCTATCTGGGACCCGCGCCGCAACGCCCCTTCAATCCGCTGCGTTTCCTGGCCAGCTATCGCTGGTTTTGGGATTATGCTGGCGGCTTGATCACGGACTTCGGCACTCACCGGTTTGACACGGTACATCAGATCATGGGCGAAGACCAGCCCCGCACCGTGGCCGCCGCGGGCCGTCGCTTCGCGCAGAACGACGGCGGCGAGATGCCCGACACTTTGCAGGTGACGTACGAATATCCGTCGTTCGTGATGAGCTACGAGTGCTCCACGCTGAACAGCCACGGCTTAGGCGGCCGCACCGCGGGCCAGAAGTATTATCACGCGCGGACGCCGGAAGACCGGCCGCATGGCATGGCTTTCTACGGCACAAACGGCGCGCTCTTTGCAGAGCGTATAGGCTATGAAATTTATCCCGAGCCGGTAGAGGAAGAAACGCTGGGCGCCGCTCCGCCTTCCGCGTATCGCATGGAGCGTAAGGTGGTGGCCGCGGCGGATGCTGTCGCGCTTCACGCTAAGAATTTCGTGGAGAATGTGCGGTCACGGAAGCAGCCGGACGCCGACATCGAGGTCGGGCATCGGGCGACCACGATCGCGCTCCTGGGCAACATCGCGTACAAGACCGGACTGAAGCTCAAGTGGGACGCCGCGCGCGAGGATTTCGACAATCAGCCCGAAGCGTCGGCCCTGCTGTGGCGCGAGCCGCGCCCGTCCTATGACTGGATCAAGAGGACCGATGGCGCGTAAGTTCTGCGGCGCTCTCTTTGCGATGTCTATTTCTGCGATGTCTATTTCAATGATGCAAGCTGCTTCTTATCAAACCGCGCTCGAACAACAAGACGGATTCGAACTCGTGCGCCTTTCCGACACACGGAACCGCGTCGAAGTTCTCGTGGCGCCGCGTTTCGGAAACATGGCTGTCTCGATCAAAGTCAGCGGCCACGAGATTCTGTATCTGCCTACGCGCTCGCTGTCGGAGCTGCGGACCAACCCGAAGCTGGGCGGCGTGCCGTTTCTCGCGCCGTGGGCTAACCGAATCGACGGGATGTCGTATTGGGCCAATGGAAAGCAGTACGCGCTGAACAGCGGCCTCGGGACGCTTCGTCTCGACGGCAATCATCTGCCGATCCACGGGCTGCTCGCCTTTTCTCCGTTGTGGGAAGTTGCGGAACGGCATGCGGATGACAGCGGCGCGGAGGTGACGAGCAAACTCGAATTCTGGAAACATCCGGACCTGATGGCGCAGTTCCCGTTCGCTCACACCATCACCATGCGATATCGTCTGCACGACGGCGTCATCGCTGTGGAAACCGCGATCCAAAATCTGAGCGCCGCCCCGCTGCCGGTTGCTATCGGCTTCCATCCGTACTTCCAGCTGGATGATGCGCCGCGCGATGAATGGACAGCGCACCTTGGAGCGCGTTCGCACCTCTTGCTGGATGACAAACTAATTCCGACTGGCCAAAAGGAACCGATCGGTTTCCCCGACCCGCTTCCGCTCCGTGGAAACAAGCTGGACGACGGTTTCGTCGACTTGATTCGGAACGGTTCAGGGGAGGCCGAATTCTATGTAAAAGGAAAGCGACAGCGGATTATGGTCAGCTACGGGCCGAAGTATACGGTGGCCGTCGCTTATGCGCCACCGGGGCAGCAGTTTATTTGTTTCGAGCCGATGACCGCCGTGACGAACGGCTGGAATCTGTCTCATGCGGGAAAGTGGGATGGGCTGCAATCGGTTGCGCCTGGAGGCGAGTGGCGGGAAACGTTTAAGATTCGGGCCGAGGGATTCTAGAATATCTTCGGTGTCAGGACCTTGCCAGGAATTCGGATATTTCGCTAGTGAGCAGCCTCACATCGCGCGAGATCAGTTGAATGTCGCTCCTGAGCGTCTTCACGTCGGCGCGAAGCTCGCTAAGATCCTCGCGGATCCCGGAAAATTGAATTCTCATGTCCACGCGGAGGCCGGAAATGTGCACCAGCGAAACAATCATCGACGCCAGAATAATAAGTGTCGAAAGCCCGACAGCGACATAAATGTGAAGGTTGTCCATTTCCGAATCGACGACTAACCAGAGCTCAGTATAACCCTGTTAACACCTCTGCTCCCCAATCGTCTCATCTACAGAACTCTTCGACGTTCTAAGAAGGAGACAAACATGACGAAGATTTTAGCCCTGGCATTCGGGTGTGTGCTGTGCCTTCAGGCAGGTGGCTTGTATGTGGAGACCAGCAGTGCCGAAAGCAATGCCGAAGCGATGAAGCTGAAGGCCGCTCTAGTCGCCCGAATCACCGCCTGCCACGAGCCAGCAAAATCAAAGATGGAAGCCAGCTTGATCCAGATGCGCGACGGGTCACAAGTGCGAACCGCCCTCCGCGTCCAGCCGCTCGAAAGCGCGGGAACGTTCGCCGTGCTAGGCGCGATCCCGCCGCAAAGCGTAATTGATATTGCCGTCACCAACCCGGAATACCCGCATTACCGCCCGGAGACGCTCGTTCCCGCAGACGCTCACGGACCCGAGCTGGCCCGTGCGAAACGATTTTTCGGCACGCCGCCGAACCAGGGAGATGTCAGCGCGCTTCTCGCATCGGGCGATCTTTCCGCGCGCAAGTAACGATGCTCGCTCCCGCGCCAGTGAAGCCTGCCGCCCGCGTCTCCGCCTTGGTGTTGCAAGCACAAGGCGGAGATCGCGAAGCGTTCGGCGCGCTCTACGCACAATACCGGCGTATGGTGCATGGCATTCTCCTGGCGCACGCCTCCTATGCGGATGCGGAGGATCTGATGCAAGCCGTGTTCCTCCGCGCCCTCGAGCGCCTGCCCGAACTCCGCGAGCCGGACGCTTTCGGAAGCTGGCTTTGTGCCATCGCGCGCCACGCCGCGCTGGACAACAGGAAACGGACCTTCACCGCGATCGAGCTGCGGGATGTGCATGCCGCCCCGGAACGCCCCGAATTTTCTTTCGAAGCGCGACAAGCCTTCCAGGCGATCGGAAGATTGCCTGACGCGTACCGCGAAACGCTGGTTCTCCGGTTAGTGGAGGGGATGACCGGTCCGGAAATCGCGGTGCGCACCGGCCTGAGTGCGGGATCGGTCCGGGTGAACTTGTGCCGCGGAATGGAGCTCTTGCGCGCTGAATTGGGAGAAACAGAAAAAGATGTCTGACGAGTATTTGTGGGACCGCTCCGGGAATGAGGACCCGGAAATCGCAAGGATGGAGTCGCTCCTGAAGCCGTATGGGCTCGCGGCACCGCGGACCGCACGCCGTCCTCGCGCGGCGATGTGGTTCGCCATCGCGGCCAGCGTGATCGTGGTGACAAGCGCCTCGCTGTATTTGCTGACGCGCCGCCCCGTATCCATTTGGGAAGTGAACGGCAAGGCGGCCGCTGTCGGCCAAACCATTCAAACCGGATCGACACGCGGCCAAAAGCTGACCGCGGCCAGCTTCGGCGAGATCGAGATGGAGCCCAATTCGACTTTAGAAGTGCTGCTCTCGGGAAGGGGCAAGGAGCGCATGGCGCTGCGCCGCGGCGTGATGCACGCGCTGATCTGGGCGCCCGCCGCCAGCTTCCTAGTGGAAACACCCTCGGCTCGCACCGTGGACCTCGGCTGCTCGTACACGCTCTCGGTTCTGCCTGACCGCTCCGGGCTAATCTCAGTGCAGACCGGATGGGTGGCCTTTCAAAACGGTGCCGCGGAGTCGTTTATTCCGGCGGGCGCGCTGTGCCGCACGGTGCCGCGCTCGGGCCCGGGAATCCCTTACTTTGAAGACGCTCCCGCACCCCTAATTGCGGGCATTGCGCGATTTGGTCAACCGAGATGGCAGGCGAACCTCCCAACAATGCTTGCGAGCTCCCGTCCGCGCGACGGGTTGTCTCTGTGGCATCTGGCCCGGCGCACCGACGGGGAGGACCGCGCGCGGATCGTTGCTCGTTTCGCCGAGCTTGTGCCTGGCGTGGACCGCGCCGGCCTCCAGGCAGCGCAAGACCAGGCGGTCGATGTGGCTTGGGACCGTCTCGAACTCGGCGGCACCGATCTCTGGCGCATGTGGAAGCAGAGCTGGCGCGGTGAATCCGCCGCGGAGTGATAGCCCGTTTCCGTTAAGCTCTGGAGTAAGTGCTGACGGATTTAGTTCGGATCAAAACTCTGGGTGAAAAGAAGCGCGCGGAAAACGAGCGGTTCCGCCGCCATCTGAAACGCCACGACCATTCCGACCGCATTCTGCGCCGGATTGCTTCAGAAGTGGAAGAAGCCATCGACTGCACGGCTTGCGCGAACTGCTGCCGCGTGGCAACGGTGAAGCTTTCCGCGCGTGACGTCACCAAAATAGCCCGCTCTCTGCGCATGAGCGAAGAGCGCTTCCTCCAGGACTACACCTCCACCAGCGCGGACGAGGGGCTGATTCTCAAGCGCGGCGATACCGGCTGCGTGTTTCTCGACGGCAACCTGTGTTTGATCTATGACTCGCGCCCCGCTAATTGCGTGGACTTCCCGCACGTGGTGCGAGGAACCGGCTCCATCGCGAGCCGCATGTGGGAGTTCACCGACCGCGCGGTGTACTGCCCGATTGTTTACAACTCGCTCGAGGCTTTCAAAGACGAGACCGGATTCCAGCGCTAGCCGCCGCCGTTAGGGCAAGAACTTACATGACAACTCCACAACTCCGAACAGGGGCAACCGGGAAGGTTAGGTGATAGAGTTAAGTTCCTCAAAAAGAGAGGGACAGGAATATGAAAAGTGCACAAACAATCGCTATGCTAACTGCCGCCGTGATGGTTGCGATCACAGGCAGAGCCAGCGCACAAAGCAGCGCTGTCGTCACGGTTCCCGGCAACGCGCTAGGGAGTTTCGGCAGCCCGTCAAGCGGCAGTGTGCCATACGTAGCAGCCCTAACGATTCCTGGACGGGGCGAGATTGAAATAACTTATCTCAGCGGCACAGTGACTGACGGCGGAGGTGTGAACACGGGCCCGAACGGCACAGTATGGGATTTCGAGACTTTAAAGACGCCCCTCCAAGAAGCTGTCGGCATCGCGGGTGGAACGGTACTCGACTTAGATGCGCTGATTGGTGTCTTTGTTCCGCAATCGCGGGTTCGAGCGGCTGGTTTCAGCGCGGTTGATGGCACAAAGGATCTTACTCCGGTTGGCATCTTGCCTGTGGGACTCTTTTTTATTGGCACCCACAGAACGATTGCTGTAAAAGAGGCCGGGACGTTGTTCTTAGGCATCAACGACGACCACGGCGTAGACAATGGAGGAGCTTTCACCGTCTCGTCTAGGTTCATACCCACAACCTAAGAAGAGCGGAAGGCCGCATGCGTTGCGCCTGATCGGGGCCGGTGGAGTTGTCGAGTAGCAAGTAATTTGTTGCCCTAAATCGCCACAGTCGAAATATGAACATTTGACCGCAAGCCCTCGATCACCACAATGCCGCTTTCGGTGACGTGGTACAGCTTGCTGTCCTTCTCCAAGTCATACCCCACCGTTGCATCTTCCGGGATGCGGACGTTCTTATCCAGGATCGCCCGGCGTACGCGCGCGCGGCGGCCGATGTCGCAGTTGTCGAGAATGATGGAATCATCCACCACCGCCGCGGTATGCACTTTCACGCCGCGGGAAACGATGGAATTGCGGACCAGTCCACCGGAAAAGATGCAGCCGCCGGAGACCACAGAGTCGATGGCCAAGCCCCGGCGATTTTCCATGTCAAACGTGAATTTCGCCGC
>JAVHMZ010034801.1:0-12561 GCA_034782995.1 Amazona versicolor | reverse complement strand
GCCTCCGAACAGCGCTGTCAGGGCACGCTTGACCCGCCGCGTGTTGGTCCCGGCCAGATAGGCACCGGCGATCAGCGCCTCGACCTGCCGGGTCATCCGAGCGTAGCGGGGCAGCGCCGCACTGCGCCACTCGCGCTTCGCAGCGCCCCCGGACGCAAGGCGAGCACGTGGCACGCCGATTTCCACCTGCCCGAACGAGCCAGTCAGTTGCCGGGCACGCCTGCCATGCCGATAGCCGGTCTGCGGGCCTCGCTCGCACCGCCGTCGGCCCAGGGCCTCGGTCAGCTCCTGCTCAACCAGCTCCTCGATGAAGCCGCGAATGCGATCGCGCAGCCCGGCCTCAATCGGATCGAACCACGCGCCACCCGCAAACAGCGGCGCTGGCTCGAGCTTGCTGCTATCCTCATCCATGGCGTGATCTCCGCCGGCGCGTCAACGCCGGTCATGGCCTGCTTCACAAGCCGGAGATTACGCCACCCCCATTACCACCACATCCGCGACGGCACCTATTCACGTAACGCACGATCCAGAATGTCGCTGATTGGGGAGATTAGATAGTCAACAAGCGTCCGACTACGCTTCACGAGCATCACTTCGGCGGGCAAGCCGGGGCGAAGATTCGATCCCACACGATCGAAAGCAACATCGTTTACCCGGACGCGCGCCAGAAAATAAGCGGTGCCCTGCTCACGGTCGACAATGCTGTCAGCAGACAGGGCGATCAGCTGGCCTTCGAGCCGGGGTAGCAGCCGCGGCGCAAGACTCGGAAACCTCACTTCGGCCGGCATCCCGATCCGCAGATCGTCAATATCCATAGGCCGTACGCGGGCCTCAATCACAAGCGGGTCAGCCTCGGGAACGATCTCCAGAATGGGACTTCCAGGAGATATGACCCCGCCCACCGTATGGACATTTAAACCCACAATAGTCCCCGCTACTGGTGCCCTGATCTCCACCCGTTTCAGCTGGTCGTTAATGGTCTCGATCCGTTGTACCAGCTCATAGCGGTCGCGTTCGGCAACCTGCAAATCTGTGTCTACTGTCTCGGCGAAGCTCTTGCGGACGCGGTCGATCTCAAGATCGCTGAATGTGATTTGCTTGGCGGTCTCCGCCGAGCGCGCCTCAAGGCGGGCAAGCTCACCCTCGAGTTCGGCGAGCGCTCTATTTAATTCGAGAACCCGCCGCTGGGGGATGGCGCCGCTCTGAGCCAACTGCTCTATCTTTGCCAACTCGTCACTCGTAAGATCGATACGCCGTGTCTGACTCGCGACCTGCTTCACCAAACCGTCGTGACTGACACGCGCTCGATCACGCTCGTTCTCGAGCGAGGCCACTTTGCTTTCAAGAGCGTCGCGACGGGTCTCGAAGGTATGCTGTTGTTCCGCCATGATCTGGGCCGTCACGCTCGACGGTTTGTCCGCCAGTTCCGGCGGAGGACGAAATTCTGAACTGCCGTCTCGCTCCGCTAAAAGGCGTGTCCGCTGAAGCAAGTTCATCTCCAAAAGAGGTTGAAGCGTCGAAAGCGTAGCGCGAAGTCTCGTATCGTCCAAATCAATCAGAACTGCATCCGCCGCAACTCGGTCGCCGTCCCGGACGTGGATGCTGCGAACGATCCCACCCTCGAGATGCTGGATTATCTTCCGATTGCTATCAACGACAATCGTTCCGGGCGCAACCGCCGCCGAACTCAATGGCGCGCTTATAGACCAGCCGATGAAACCTCCAATCGTCAGTGTCAGTATGCTGAGAACGCCAAAGCTTAAACGATTCAAGCTGGTCGGTGGCACTTCAAGGTCGAGGGTACCGCTCATTCGCGGACCCTTAACTGCTCGGTCATACCAGCACGTAACTGCGCGTTCGTTTGGGCACATGCAAGTTGCAGACCACTCTCGCGCTTAAAAAGTTTTACTTGGCCCCGCTCGAGCATCAGGAACGCCGTGGCAGCGCGCATCACGCTTGCCGATTTCGTCACAACGACCACGGCGCTTCCAGCCTGCGCCACCGACTCCAACATGTGCAGAAACAGCTTCTCGCCGCCATCGTCGAGGTGGGCAGTGGGCTCATCCAAGACGATCAGTGACGGGTTGCCGTAAACGGCTCGGGCAAGGCAAATACGTTGCCGCTCACCGAAGGCCAGTTGGCATCCACCAGGTCCCACTCGAGTCTGATAACCCCGTGGCAGACGTAAGATCATGTCGTGAGCGCCAGCAAGCTGGGCTGCTGCAACGACTTGGCGATCATCAATCTTTTGCGAGCGCGCGATGGCTGTCGCCACCGTATCGTCGAAGAGCTGCAAATCTTGCGGTAGATATCCAATCTGAGATCCAATTTCGGCTGGGGCGAGGTCGGCGATGCAGGCGCCGTCGAGCCGAACCGCGCCAGCGGTGGGCCGCAGTGCACCGACCAAGAGACGTGCCAAGGTGGATTTGCCGGCGCCACTTCGACCAACCACAGCTAGTATCTCGCCCGGCTCAAGGGCAAAATCCACTTCAGAGACTGTGGGACGTTGGCTCTGGAACCCGCCTGTGAGCCCGGCGACTTCTAGCCGACCGCTCAGAGGCGGCATCGTAACACGATGCTCGGCCGGGTCACATCGGCTTGTCAGATCTCGTAGGCGGGTAAGGGAAGCCAGCGCGGCCACCGCCGATCGCCAGCCAAAGGCAACACGCTCAATTGGTGCCAATGTTCGCATGAAGAGCATCGAACTCGCAACGATAACGCCTGCTGGCACGCGGTTGTTGACGGCCAGATTCGCCGCGATCGCCACAAGGAGAACTTGCGCTACGCTGCGTAGGCCACGACCGGCGGCCCCCGCCCAGAGGTGACGATCGAGTCCTGCAGATTGAAGCGCAACGGCCCGCAGGCTCCGCTTTGTAATGTCGCCCTGAACGCTCGCGAGCCCCCCCATAGCCCGCAATGCGTCTAAATTCGTGACGCTGGCGTCCAGCACTCTATGCACGCCACTGCTGGCAACCTGTCCCTCTTTCACGTAGCGCTGTGCCGCGCGTTCGCCACAAATCGCAATTAAGATTACCAGAGCGCAACTGAGCAGAGTGAAAACGCCGAGCCATAGGTTGAGTAGCACAATAGCAGTCAGGTAAACGAGCGACCAGGGCATATCAAGAATTGCCATCGCGGTCGAACCCGTGATGAACGACCGAATCACCTCGAGGTCACGGCTGCCGCCCGAGCCCGTCCCATTGTTCAGGCACGCGTGCAGGATGCGCCCCCGCCAGCTCATATCCAGCTGGTTGGCCAAGCGGACGAGCATGGCGGAGCGCACGCCGTCGACCATTGCTCCAACAATGATCAACACGATCACGATCGACGACAGAGCAATCAGGGTTGCGTCGTTCGCGCTAGGCAACACGCGATCGTAAACTTGCATGCTGTACAGGGGAACTGCCAGCTGTAGCAGATTAAAGACTGCACTAAGTAAGGCGGTCGCGAGTACTCCACGCTTAAATCGTCGTGGAATTGCTAACCTGTCCAAGGCCAAAACCCCATCGCACCCAACGGCGAACATCGGAGAACTCACAATTTTTGTTAATGATGGTCACTGGTATGTTGAAGAATGTGCTCATAATCTTCTGAATGATGGTCGTGTGTTGTCATGTCGTAGCCGTGAGAATGACTATCATCAGAAGCGGAGGCTTCGTTGCTGTCTAACGCAGTCTGTAGCTCATTTGGGGCTGACAAAGACGGCTGGGCGGTGACATGAGATTGCTCGGAGACTAATGTGCCGGGCTCCGTTCCCGAAAGCAACGTCAAAAAGAGAGCCTTTGCTTCTGGCGCTACTCCATCGCCCGCTTGTGTGTAAGCAACGTCTTTGCTGTTCGAAGCTGGCGGGTAGAGTAGCTCCTTCTCGCTGTTGCCACCGTTCGCCGAAGGCTGATCTTGTGCGTTTGCTCCACTTGGATGGGACTGATTCACAACCGTATCAAAAGGCGTCATTATCGTTGCCGCGGCATCGCCCATCACCGTTTCGGCTGCACCGCGGCCGACGCTCGTCGGTAGCTCCGCTGTTGTTGCCGCGGCGGCCTGCGCCAATGTATGTAGCATCGGTTCCGCATCTTGCCTCTCGAGGAGCGCCGCGATGGCCTGAGCGGGGCCCTGTTCATGATCGAAGAGGCGCCAAACGTCATCGTCTATGTGTACTGACACTTCGCTAGAGCCAACAGGCTCGAGTCCCCCTGCCGTAATGTGTAAGGCGTGATCAGATGCGCCAACACTTGATGGTGGTATTTGTTCATCTGGCGGCGAATTGGTCTCCAGAGGAGCCGAGATACGAAGGTCATCTGCCGTGGGAGCGTTCAAGGGCTGAGTTGTCGTCGAAGCCGATTCAGGAATATTCGGCTGTGCTTCAACCAACTGGGGCTCAACCAATGCCGCGACACCCTCCTGTGTCACGGGAACGTTCGTCTCCACGGAAGCGGTGCTCTTCGGATCCGGAGCTTGGCTGAGCCCCTCATCGCCCGACGCGACCTGGCCCGAAGAATGGGGTGAGTCCAGGTTAGGCTCGAAGGTGCCCTCTGTCGCTGAGCTTGGAGCGTGCGTCAGGTTGCAATCGGTAGTCGCCTCCGGAACCTTGTTTGATGTGTTGTTAGCCCCGGCATCCTGTTGCATTGTTACAGCCGGTGGTTGGCTCAGGGCTGCGTCGGCAACCATGGTCGACATCGAACCAAGTGTCAGGTCATACACCCCACTTTGATGTGCCGACCAGTTTACTGGTTCCAATGCCGCCGGGTCGGTCAGAGATGAAAGATGGACAGATGTCGCTAGGCTTTCCTCCAAGACTGGAAGTGCCGTAGCCGGCGTGTGATCATGTCCGGATATTAGATTGCCTACGCTAAGATGCGGGCTTGCTTCGGTAAGCGGGCCGACGGACTGCGTGATGTCGTTAGTCGTGGTCGATGCATGCACAACGCGTGCCCCAACTCCGGCCGAAACATCGATATAAGGTGTAGTTGGGATCGCACCCAATGTTAAGCTTGTATTGGTCAGGTCCGAGCTATGCAGAATTGAAAAAGAGCCGATCTGGGGCGTCGAGGTCGCTAGGGCAGCGAAAGGCTGTTCGTGGCGCAGATGCTCACCACCAACGTCGTAGTCAAAATGCGCATGCTCATCTTGCTGCGAACTCTCGCGAGATGCTGAGGTCGATAAAAGCGATGCACTTGGAATTGCCGACGCCGCATGCTCAGCCACATGATTGCCAGTCGCCTGCTCGTTCCCGCTCAGAACACCATTCCGATTGCCGAGAAAGTGGACTTGCGGCAAATCCTCAATAGTTTTCCAAAAATCGCCAAGAAGTTGCTTGACGGGTTTACTCGACGACCCTCCGGCCGCGGTTCGGAACAGATTGTCGTTCGGCTCACCTGAGAACGGAACCTCGGCCGCCGTGGCAGCCAAGCCGGGCTGCCGTGACCATTGAGACGACCCGCCAGCTGACCCAGTACCCTCGATCAGAGAGTCGTTGCCGTAATGGGTTGCGAGGCGGGCATCCTGCCGATCTGCAAGAAGCTGTCGAGCAAAAGCCAGTAAGTCCTCTGCGCCCTCGGCCAACTCCGTCACAGCTGGTTCCGACAGTGGCGGCTGCGTATCATCGACACCCGACATAGTATGTCTCGCGGCTTAAAAGAGTTTCTGAGCCTTGAGGCTGGCGCACCCGTTTCGACCAACGATGACGTGGTCGTGCAAGGTGACATTCAGTTGACCAAGGACGTAGGCGAGCTGGCGAGTAACATTGATATCGACCTGCGACGGCGTTGCGTCACCGGACGGGTGATTATGGACCAGAATCAACGCGCAGGCGTCGGTTTCGATTACTCGTTGAACTACTTCGCGAGGGTAAAACGGGGTATGGTCGACGGTGCCGCGAGCATGAACCTCGTCCCGGAGCAGTCTATTCCGCTTATCAAGCAGTAGCAGTCTAACCTGTTCCTTGACTTGATGAGCCATCGTGATGCGTAAATAGTCTTCCAGTTCCGACCAAGAACTCAGCAATGGCCGATGGCGGATCGGCTCGCGAAGGACCGCGCACATGGCTTCGTGCAAAGTACCCAAAAAGCCGGCAATCCACGCATCATTCCCAAGCACTGTTTGGAGGCGCTTCGCTGGTGCCGCAAGCACGCCGGCCAGAGATTCGAAACGTTCAAGCAGTATCGAAGCCAGACCCGAGGACCGTGCTTCTCCGACAAGGTAGTCGAGAAGTGAGCGCAGGATCAAGTCGTCGCCCGAATTCTCAGTCAGAGGAACTTGAGCGCAGGAATCTACCACCGCGCTTGCCGATAGCTTTTGAAGGGGCATTTCGGCGAGCATTGGCTTTGACAAGGGTGCGCAAGGCCTATCGCTGGGTAAAGCTAACCCTATGCCCATCTCCATTAGCGGTCGCCGTCGTTTGAGCCCAGCTTTTCCGGGCATGCCACCAGGCCATGCCGCAACCATCAGTTGCCTAAACTTGTCCGAGTTCAATAATTGGTTAATGGGCCTGCGTCAAGGGCCGACGGTCGCCGCCTCGGTTCCGCCCTGCGATACGAGAGTAGAGCTTCTGTCATTGGGCGTCGGGTGGTCACGTCGGTTTGTTCGTAAGCGGTGCGCGATGGCCCTGGTCGTGGCGGATTGACACCGGCTATGGGTTCGCGGCTTTCCAGGCCCAAGGCGTGAGTTCGCCGAGGCGGCTGTCGAGATGGCCGTTGACGAGCCGGGTGAGCACATCGGTGAGGTGGGTGATCGGGTTGACGCCGTGGAGTTTGCGGCACTCGATCAGCGTCGCGAGAACTGCCCAATTCTCGCCGCCCTCGTCCGAGCCGGCGAACAACGCGTTCTTGCGATCGAGGGCAATGGGGCGGATCAGCCCACTCGACCGGGTTCGTGTCGAGCTCGATGTGGCCGCCGTTGTGGAGGAAGCGGGTTAGCCCCTCCCAGCGGCTCAGCGCGTAGCGGATCGCCTCGGCCATGGGTGATCGCCCGGCGACCTCCTTCCGGGCTTTCAGCCGGCGCTGGAAGTCGCCGACGAGCGGCCGGCTTCGCTCCTCTCGGGCGGCTTTGCGGATCGCGGCACCTTGGCCGGGGACCTCGGCCTCGATCGCGTAGAGCTCGGCGATGCGCCGCAGCGCTTCCTCGGCGATCGGCGCGGCGCCGCCCTTGGCGAGCTCGAAGAACCGGCGTCGCGCATGTGACCAACAGTGAACGAGCGTGACGGCATTGCGGCCCTTCTCGGCGAGCGTCCTGTAGGCACCATAGCCGTCGGTCTGCAGGATGCCGGTGAAGTCCTTTGGCAATGTGACCGCATAATCGGCGCCGCGCCCTGGGGCGTAGCTGAAGACGACGACAGGCGGCTCGGCCCCATTCCAGCCGCGATCGTCGCGTGCGATCGCACACAAGTTGCCGATCTTCGTCCGACCGCGGCCTGGATCGAGGACCGGATCGCGGATCTCGTCGACAAACAGCTTGCTCGAGCCCAAGAGCCCGTCACGCATCCAGCGCCAGAGCGGCTTCAGCTCGGCAACGGCATAGCCGGTCCAGAAAGCGAGGGTCGAGCGGTCGAGCTCGATGCCGGTCCGGGCGAAGCCCTGCGCCTGACGGTACAACGGGTTATGGTCCGAATATTTCGCCACCAGCACCCGGGAGACGAGGCGCTCGGTGGGCAGACTGCTCGGCGGCAATGATGTTGGCCGAGGCAATCGGACAACGCTATCCTCCTCCATGGCGTATTCCTTCGTGTGACATGAACCATCACCGAGAATACGCCACCTCCCTCAGCCACCAAATTCGTTCATAGCCCCGCAACCTGGCCGACGAACTCGTGACCCGGCTGATCTTGGACGGCACGGTGGTCCGCGTGCGGCTCAACCGCAAGGCCACCACGGTGTCGCTCCTGGTCGTCCTCGGTGTCCGCCAGGACGGGCAGAAGGTGCTGTTGGCCGTGCGCAGCATGGGCGGCGAGAGCGAGGCCGCCTGGCGGGCGGTGCTCGAAGATCTCGTCAGCCGCGGCCTGCGGGTGCCCGAGCTCATCATCCTCGACGGCGCCGCCGGGCTCGAGAAGGCCCTTGCCGCCCTCTGGCCCGAGGTCCCGGCCCAGCGCTGCACCGTGCACAAGCATCGCAACCTGCTGGCCCATGCTCCCGACAAGCTGCATGCGGAGATCTCGGCCGACGACCAGGACATGATCTACGCCGTGACGCCCAAGGAGGTCGAGGAGCACCGCAAGGCCTTCCTGCGCAAGTGGCGGCTCCGCTGCCGGGCGGTCGCCGACAGTCTGGAGGAAGCCGGGGAGCGGCTGTTCACCTTCACTCGACTGCCGGCCATCCAGTGAAGTCAGCCAGGACCGCCAATGCTGTCGAGCGGCTGCACGAGGAGTTCAAGCGGCGGATCAAGACCCAAACGGTGCTGCCCTCGGCCGAGACGGCAGCCATGCTGTCCTGGGCGCTCCTCGCCTCAGGCCAGATCACGATGCGGACGGTCGACGGCTGGCAGACCCTAGGCCAGCGAGTCACGCCGATGCCGCTCGACCTCGCCGCCTGAGGCGAGTACCTTCGAGGCCATCGGAGATCGTCGCACCAATTTCCACCACATTCGCGACTGCACCACGCTATCGGCTCCCTCTCCACTCTCGGCAAGCCCGACCTGACAGCGCCCACCCGGCACCATCCGGCCATCCGTGCAACAAGCCGGCCTGAAGACGGAGAGAGCCCCGCAGCCTTTGGTCAAGCGGCGTTGCGGGTCGGACGCTGTGGCGACCGCCGGCGCGGCGGCGCGACGGGCGCAGGCCGGCTCGGTACGAGCCCGCCGCCACCCAGATCCGGCCGTGTCAGGCGCTCGATCGCCTGCAGGAAGACGCGCTCCTCGCCGCTGCACAGGGACACCGCCATGCCGGCGAGGCCGGCGCGGGCCGTCCGGCCGATGCGGTGCACATAGGTCTCCACGTCGCGCGGCAGATCGAAATTGACGACGTGGCTGACCCCCGGCACGTCGATGCCGCGCGCGGCGACGTCCGTCGCCACCAGCACGCGCGTGCGACCCTGGCGGAACCGGCTCAGCGCCTTCGTCCGGGCACCCTGGTTCTTGTTGCCGTGGATGGCGTCGGCGTCGATGCCCGCCCGGCGCAGATATTCAGTCACCCGGTCGGCGCCATGCTTGGTCCGGGTGAACAGGATGACCGCCTCCAGCGCCGGATTGTCCAGCAGCGCGACCAGGAAGGCCTTCTTGTCGAGCTGCTCGACGAAATGGACCTCCTGCGTCACGCGTTCGACAGCGACAGTCGGAGCCTTGATCTCGACCCGGGCCGGCTGTCGCAGTAGCCGGCCCGCGAACTGCTCGACGGCGAGCGGCATGGTCGCCGAGAACAGAGCGGACTGACGCGCGCTGCCGATCAGCTCGGCGATGTGCAAGATCGGCTTCTGGAAGCCAATGTCGAGCATGCGATCGGCCTCGTCCAGCACCAGCGTGCGGGTCTGGCCCAATTCGCAATGGCCCTGGTCGACGAGGTCGAGCAGCCGGCCGGGCGTCGCGATGAGCACGTCGACGCCGCCGCTAAGAGTGCGCACCTGCGGCCGCCACGGCACGCCGCCGACGACGACGGCGGTGCGCAAGCGAGTGCCTGAGCCGTAGAGCGCCACCGTGTCGGCGACCTGCTGAGCCAATTCGCGGGTCGGCGCAAGAATCAGCGCGCGTGCCGCACGAGCGGGCGCACGGCCGGCCTCGGCCAGCAGACGGGCGAGCAAGGGCAGGACGAAGGCGCCGGTCTTGCCGGTGCCGGTCTGGGCGATGCCCAGCAGATCCGACCCGGTCAAGAGAACGGGGATGGCCTGCGCCTGAATGGGCGTCGGTTCGACGTGGCCCAATCCGGCCAGCGCCGAGACTAGAGCTGCAGGCAGGCCGAGTTCTGCAAATGGCGATTTCACGGGTACTCTGACCTCGAGCGCGCGACAAACAACGGCGCCAACAGAAATGCGCCCGCGACGATGCCGACTGGCTCATTGAGCCGCAGCACGCGCGAACCGGTGCGGCATTGTTGTGGGGACGACAGCTCGAAATGTGGGCGGCTTGGCGCCGCGTCGCGCGATCTCGACTAGCGCAATTAGATTGTTGGGCACTGGTCAATGTCAAGCTCTGGCGGGATCGTCGCACCCCAAGCCAGCGATCACGGGGCAGCCATCGAGCGCGCGCCGAGGCCAGCGAGAGCGCGAGCATGCGGGGGCGGGGCGGGCGCTTGGCTACGTTGATCTGCTCGATCGTCAGACGCGCGCCGAACCGGGCCTCGCCGGGCGCGCGCATCACATTCGCCCTCGAGCAGATTGCCGCTGGTGCTCGAGCGCGCGATCGCGGCGAGCCTGCCGTCCTCGATCGCCGCCAGACATAGGCCCAGTCGCGTCGCGGCCCGGAGCGTGGCATTGTTGAAGATGAAAGGTCGCGTGAAGGCGACCTTGACCGGCCGGCCGCTATCGCGCCAAGCGCCGCCAGCACGGGACAAGCAGCTTTGCACCGAAGCGACGAGCAAACCGGCGAAGCTGATGCGCGCTCGCGAACCGTCTTATCGACAGCGATCTCCTGCCGGTCGCGTGAGGCGGGCATGAACTCGTCCGGATCTGGACTATGAGACGTGGTGGATTCGGCAACTCCGGATCGAGCGCTACCACTTACAATGTCGGATTGCCACAACCATATCAACACGCCGTGCTTATTTTATTATCGATGAGAGCGCCGACTGAGCGATGCATCCTATCCCTGGAAGGCACATGGGCCCGATAGCGAACGAAACTCTTGCCTGCACGGCCGAGATCGTGGCTGCCTACGTGAGGAAACACACGGTAGCCGCAACCGATTTGCCTGTCTTGATCAGCGGCGTTTTCAAGAGCCTGACCCGGGCGGGCCCGGAGGAGCCGGTGCCAGTCGAGAAGTCACGGCCGGTCGTGCCGATCAGGAAATCGGTGACCGACAGCTTCCTCATCTGCCTCGAGGACGGCAAGAAAATGAAGGTGCTGACGCGGTATCTGAACCGCCGCTACAACCTAACACCCGATGCCTATCGCGAGCGTTGGGGCTTGCCCCGGGACTATCCGATGGTGGCACCGGCCTATGCTCGGCAGCGCTCGGCGCTTGCCAAGCAGGTTGGTTTTGGTCGCAACCCCGCGGCGCAGCCGGAGCCTCCTCCGCCCACTTCGATCGAACCGAAGCGGCGCGTAGCGGGACGGCGCAAGGCCGCCTGAGAAGGCCGGGATGACGCGGGTTTTGTTGATCGGCTACGCGCCGGACGCGGTTGACTTCTCCGATCCGGCGCTGCCGCCTGGGCTTAACGCCGAGAAGATCGAGGCCGGGATCGAGCAGGGGTTGCAGCAGATTCGCGATCGGGGATGGGATGCCGATTTCTGTTCGATCCTTCCCAATAAAGCGGCGGGCGGGGCGGTATCGCAATGTCTGAGGGCGGCCGTCTATGACTGCGTGGTGATCGGCGGCGGTGTACGCCTCGCTTCGAACGGCCTCGCCGTTTTCGAGGCGGTGATCAATGCGGTGCGGGAGATCGCTCCGGCCGCGCCAATCGCCTTCAACACCCGGCCCGAAGACAGCGCCGACGCCACGGCGCGGAGGCTGAAACGGGCGGTTGAGACGCGCGCTCCGAGACCCGGTAGAGGGCATCGGCTTCGGCAGGAAATGGGTGCCCGGCTCGATCACTGCCCGAGGTGACGGATTGAGCGGCGCGGGCATCGTCAAGTTGATGGCCGAGACGACGGAGAGATGTGCTGGATTGTGGGAGTCAGGCTAGGCGACGGCCCTAACACCGGTGACATCGGCCCAGGTCGCGAGAGCCTGGGGTCGGGCGGCTCGGTCTGGACGGCGGTGACGTGGTCGCGGCGGAGGTGGAAGAGGTTGTTGATCGGGTCGTGAGCCGAGAGGAAGCGGTGCGCCTGCCGGGCCGACTTGAAGCGCTTCATCTGGCGTTCTCGCCGTCGCGTCGCCTGATGGGAATTCTCGGCCCGGTTGTTGAGGTCTCGATGCCGGCGATGCTCGACGCTCGGCATCACCTCGCATTTGGCGGCGTTGTAGCTCGTGAGCTTGTCCGTGATCATCACCCGCGGCGCCCGGCCCTGCCGCTTCAACAGCTTGCGCAGCAAGCGCTTGGCCGCCTGCTTGTCGCGCCGGCTCTGGACCAGGACGTCGAGGACGAGGCCGGTCTGGTCGACGGCACGCCACAGCCAGTGCTTTACGCCAGCGATGGCGATGACGACCCCGTCGAGGTGCCATTTGTCACCGGCAGCGGGCAGTCTGCGCCGGATCTGGTTGGCGAACGCCTGCCCGAACTTACGAGCCCACTGCCGCACGGTCTCGTGGCGACGATGATCCCGCCAGCCGCCAGCACCTCCTCGACCATGCGCAGCCGACCGTCCTTTGCGCAGTTCGAGCGCGAGGTCACCGGCGAGCGCATTCGCGACAAGATCGCGGCGTCAAAGCAGAAAGGCCTGCGGGTCGGCGGACCGGTGCCGCTGGGCTACGCGGTCAAGGACAAGAAGCTCATCCCGCTCGAGCCCGAGGCCGCGCCGGTGCGCGCCATCTTCGCGGGCGAGC
>JAVHMZ010034692.1:0-12576 GCA_034782995.1 Amazona versicolor | reverse complement strand
GATGATTGTGAGCGCGATTCGGGCGACGGGCGGCGAGGTCGACTACCCGTTCGCGCTGAATCAACAACTTGCGCAACTGGGAGAGCCGCTGTACCGCAAGGTCGAGCCTACGGGTTACTCCAATCGCGGCTCGGACTGGATCAACTCGGCTTCGCTGCTCGCCCGGATGAATTTCGCACTTTCTCTGACGAGCAGCAAAGTGCCGGGAACCAAGGTGGACCTGAGCCGGTTTTCTCAAGCGGAACCGATGGGCGTAGCCCGGGCCCTGCTGATGACGGACCTCTCCGCCGAGTCGCGTCAGGTAATTGAGCGGGGGCTCGCAGAGCAAGTTGGCGCCGCGCCTTCAGCTTCTCTGATCGCCGGGTTGGCGCTGGGTTCTCCTGATTTCCAGAAGAGGTAAATTCGATGGCTTCCACACGACGCGTTTTTCTCAAAAATTCCGGTTTGGCCATGGTGGGAATGGGCTCGGCCCCGATTTGGCTCGAGCGTGCTCTGTACGCGCGGGATGCCCCAGCGCAGCGCAGAAAGACGCTGGTGGCAATCTTCCAGCGCGGCGCGGCTGACGGACTCAATATCGTCGTGCCGCACGGCGATGCCCGCTACTATGAGCTGCGGCCCTCCATCGCCATTCCGCGGCCGGGAACGGCGGGACTCGCGAAGGAGGACTGCTCGATCGATCTCGACGGGCACTTCGGCCTAAACCCGGCCCTCGCTCCCTTCAAGCCGCTGTTCGAGAGCGGCAAACTGGCGATCGTTCATGCCGCGGGATCGCCTGACCCCACGCGATCGCATTTCGACGCGCAGGATTACATGGAGTCCGGCACACCGGGTCTGAAGGCGACGAGCGACGGGTGGCTCAATCGGGCGCTTGTTCCCGAGCATGGGAAGGTGTCGCCCGTGAGAGCTGTTTCCCTTGGGCCAAATCTGCCGCGCGCCATGAGAGGAGCAAAGGGCGCGATCGCTGTCGAGAACCTGGGCACATTTCAGGTGCGGGATACGATTGCGTCCAAAGCGCTTCAGTCGCTCTATGCCGGTTCGCGGGATGACGTGCTTAACGGTACCGGAAAGGAAACGTTCGACGCCGTTTCCCTGATTCAATCGATCCAGAAAGAGCCGTATCAGCCGGCCCTGGGCGCATCGTATCCAGGAACAAAATTCGGCGGCAACATGCGCCAGATCGCCCAGCTGATCAAGGCGAACGTGGGCGTGGAGGTGGCGTTTGCGGATATTGGCGGGTGGGATCATCACGTCAACGAGGTGGGTCCGCGCGCGTCCACGGGGCCGCTTGCAAATTTGCTGGGCGACTTCGGCCGGAGCCTGGCGGCCTTCTACCAGGATCTCGGCGACCGCATGGAAGACGTTGTGGTCGTGACCATGTCGGAGTTCGGTCGAACTGCCAGGGAGAATGGCAACCGCGGTACGGACCATGGTCACGCCAACTGCATGTTCGTGATGGGAGGCCCGGTCCACGGTGGCAAGGTGTATGGGAAGTGGCCGGGACTCGACCAAGAACAGCTTTACGAGACCCGCGACCTGGACCTGACCACGGACTTCCGGGATGTGCTGGGTGAGCTGGTCACACGCCATCTGGGAAACCGGGCGCTGACGTCAGTTTTTCCGAACTACCAAGGCACCGAGCAGGACTTCCGTCGTATTCTTGGATAAGTACACTTTGCCTTGACACATGTGGCATAATGTCTCTGGGAGAAACCGATGCCTGAAACACTGACTCCTTTGATGAACAACGTTCGCGATTGGCTGGGTGCTGAACCTACTTCCGAGCTGGATTTAGCGAGGCTGGCGGAAGAGGGGCTGTCTCCACAGGTAGTGGGAAACATGACCAGTCACGGTCTGACTAGCAGTGAAGTCTACTCGCTGGTGATCCCGCAACGGACGCTGAAGCATCGTCGCAGCCGGCATGAGCGGCTGAATCGGGATGAATCGGACCGCGCAATTCGGACGGCTCGGGTGATGGCGCAAGCTCAAACCACGTTTGGCGAAAACGGCAAAGCCTTGAAATGGATGCGCCTTCCGAAGGCTCGCTTCGAAGGGCGGACGCCGCTCGAGATGCTCGGGACGGAAACGGGCGGGCGTCTTGTGGAAGAGATGCTGCTCCAAATTGAAGAAGGCATGTTTGCCTGAGTGGTTCTGTGGCGGATCAGCAATCATGCTACGCTGGACGGTGAAGGCGGTATCCGCGTAGCCGGACGCTGGCACAGCAAGGGCAGGCGGATCGTCTATCTCGCATCGAACCCCGGCTCGGCGCTTCTGGAGTACCTGGTCCATTTGGAAGTGCCGGTCGAGCTGATTCCGGACACATTTCAGTTAGTAAAAGTTGTGACCAGCGAGGGAGTATCTCGCGATCGCATCTGCCTGGATGACCTTCCATGCGGCTGGACCGGAAATACCAGCCGCACTCAATCTTTAGGAAATCGATGGCTCCGCGAAGCGCGAACAGCGCTCCTCGAAGTCCCTTCCGCGCTGGCGCCCGAAACCTGCAATTGGCTACTCAACCCGGAACACCCGGAAGCCGGTGCGTGCCGGATTGAGTGGAGCCGCCCGTACCCGTTCGATTCCCGGCTTAGAAGTTCACCTTGAAACCGAGTTGGACATCGCGCGGGAAATTGCTCTGGTTGCGCGTGACGAAGCCGAAATTTAAGCTGTTCGGGTCCGTCGTAGGCGCGCCGAGTATGGGCGTGTTGAACACGTTGAAGGCTTCCAGGCGGAACTGCGCGTTCAGCCGTTCCGTGAAATTGAAGCGTTTGTTAAGAGACATGTCCCACTGCTTGGCCCAGGGATTCCGGATTTGGGCGCTGCGAAAGGGAATCGTTTGCAGGGTGTTGGGGCCGCGAATCGCCCACACCGGATTCGTGCAGGAGGTGAAAGCAGTCCGGGTTGCATTGGGCATCCGGCTCGAGCCATCCAACTGCTGCACGCAGGAGTTGAAATAGTTATTGAACGAGCTGCCATCAATGGCGGGATTGCCGATCAGATTTACGTTGCCGGGGTAAGAAAGCGGCGTCCCGGATTGAAGCGTGCCGATCAGGTTATACTCCCAGCCGCCGACTACTTGCTCCCATCCGCGGTTGATGCCGCCGAGAAAGTGACGCCCCCGCCCGAACGGAAGCTGGTAGACGCCGCTCAGCACCAGACGCTGGGGGCGATCCGCGGAGCTCAGGGCCTTGATAGGGCGCGGATCCTGGTTATTCAGAAACGCAGTGGCGTCCAAATTCTTGGAGAACGTGTAAGCGGCGGCGAGAACCAGATTCGAGCTGTAACGTTTCTCGACATTGAGCTGGAGCGAATCGTACCAAAGCTTGCCGACGGACTCCTGAGACTTCAAGACCTGCCCGAATTGCGGAAAAGGCAAGAGTAGCTGTTGCCGCTGGATGGTCGCGCCATTGAGCGCCGGATTGGTCGGAATCAGGCCTGCAAACGGATTCGATACCGATTGCGTGAGATAACTGGGATTCTGTTGACCCTGCTGCAGTTGAGCCACGCTCAGCACGTTGATGTTCCGCGCGCCGCCGGACTGGTTGTTGTTCGTGTTGATGTTGTAGCTCCGGCTACCGACATAGGAAGCGTCGACTCTCACGCTCCAGGGAAGTTGACGCTGAATGCCCAGGGAGTACGAAAGAACATGGGGAATATCGCGATAGGGATTGCTGAACACGATGTTGCTGCCGAGGGCGGTGTTGAGCCCGAGCGAACTGCCGGTAGGCTGCACCAGGCCGTTGGGGAAAGGATTGGAGAGCGAGTTGGCGGGCGTATAGCTGTTCACTCCGCCGCCGACGGTCGGAGTGTAGTTCGTGTCAGCGGCAAAGCCGAGCGAACCGCCGTACGCCGACTCCGGAAGATAAAACACGCCGAAACCGCCGCGGATCACAGTACGCGAGTTCCACTGGTAAGCAGCGCCGATGCGGGGTTGCAGGTGCGAGTATTGGGTGAGGAAAACTCTGCTGGGTTGTCCCGCGCCCGCGAAAAGCAGTCCGCCGGTCAGGTTCGCGCATGAAGGGCAGTCCGTTGTATTCGCATTGCGGACCGCGCCGGCCAGCGGACTCGGGCTATAGAAATCAAAACCGCGATTCATGCGGTTGTACCGCTCTTTAGGCGAGCCCTCGACGTCATACCGCACTCCCACGTTGAGGGTCAGCCGCTGTGTCACCTTGACATCGTCTTGAATATAGAGGCCCAGGTAGTCCCACTGGTACGCAAGGATGGGCACGTACTGGATGATGCCGCTGTTCGGATAGCCGAGCAGCAGAGACGCCATGGCAGTTCCCGAAGTGGAGTCGGAGAACTCGGGAAGGCGCTGGGTAAAGGCTTTGGTGAAGCCGAAGTCACCCGCGCCGTAAAGAAACGAGCCTCCGCGCGCATTCGGGCGAATATCGCGAACATCGGCGCCGAACTTAAGAGAGTGGCGTCCCTGAATCGAGGAGAAGCTCGGTTCGAAGCTGAGGAGGTTGGTCGTGTTCTGGCTCGGGTTGCGCGTTCCGAACGAAGGATAGATGGAATCCATGTCGATGCGCGGCGGGAGATAGTTAAAACGGGAGTTGGAGAAGCTGGCCGGGAAACCGAGCGTGGTGTCATCGAACCCGTTCACTGTTGTGCGATAGGCGGCCTGGATGAAGCGCGTGTAACCGACCCGCACATCGAGTAGCTGCGTTGGCGACAGGACAGTCAGCGAGTCGATTACGGCATTGTCGTTGAGCCGAATAAGTGGGTCTTGAGCATCTTTGCCCACGCCGGTGTAGCCGTTCGCGCCATTGTCGATCTGGTCGCGCCGGTTGTGCGCGTAACGGTAGAAGAGGCGCTCCTTCTCACCGAAGTTCTGGTCCACGCGGCCGATGTAGTTGCGGAAGTGGTCGGTGCTGAGATTGGGACTCGCGATGAAGTTGTTCGAGATCGCGGTGGCCGATCCGACGTTCGGGGCCGGATACGCATTGATGATGTTCTTGCCGACCGTGTTGAATCGGCTTGCGGGGATCACGTTGCCGGGAAACTGGTCGCGAATGTACATCGGGTTGGTCGCGCTGTCGGGAAGCGAGGAATTGAAGTTCGGATTTACTCGCGTTGTAAGCGGGTCATAAATGCTTACCCCGGTCGCGGAAAAGTCTCCATTCCGTTCCGCCGCCGAAGGCACGCTGGTCAACACGGGAGAGGGCGTGGACTCGTTATAATTCTCGAAACCGAAGGACCAAAACATGCGGTTGCGGCCGTTGTAGATCTTTGGGATGAAAACCGGACCGCTCAGTTGCGTGCCGTACTGGTCGAGCGAGTGGCCCCCTAGATTCTTTTTCGTTACAGGGTCGACGCCATAGATCGGGCGGCCCGCCGCGTTGTTTTGAATCGTGTTCGCGTCTAACTGGTAGCGGCGCAGAAATTCGTATCCCGTGCCGTGGAAATCGTTGCCGCCGCTCTTCGTCGTTACGTTGATAACGCCGCCACCGGTGCGGCCATACTGCGCGTCATAGAAGTTGGCGACGATTTTGAACTCTTGCGTCGCATCGACCGTGGGAATGTAGGCAATGTTGGCATTGCCATGAGTGCGGGAGGTGTCCGTATCCGTGATAGCGTCATCGGGAACGCCATCGAGCAGCCACGAATTCGTCTGCCGCAAGCCGCCGTTGATCGAAAAGTTGATATTGTCGCCGTTATCGAAGGGCCGCGTGAACTGAGGATTGCCGGCAAAAATAACGCCGGTAGAAAGATTGGTCAGATTAAACGGGTTGCGCCCGCTCAGAGGGAGTTCCGTCACCCGCATATTTTCGATCACGTCGCCGCGTGTGGCCGTAGCCGCTTCCAGCAGAGGAGGCGCGTCGGTGACCGTTACCGTATCCGAAACCTGGCCCAGCTCCATCGAGAAGTTCACGGTTACGTTGTCGTTGGTGTGGAGCTCGATCGGCTGCCGCACGGCGGTACGGAAGCCGGTGACAGCCGCGGTGACGCTGTAGTTGCCAGGAACTAGAAAGGGGACGGTATAATTCCCCTCACCACTCGTGTTCTGGTTCTGTTCCTCATTGGTGGATAGATTCTTCACGGTGACACGGGCATTACCAATGCCCGTCCCACTCGGATCGGTAACGTGTCCCGTCACGGTGGCCCGGAAATCCTGTGCCTGCCCGACCGAAGCGAGGCAAACGATGGCGAAAGCAAAGCGTACACGACAGGGTGTCATAACAGCCCCTAAAACTGAGTTCCGATTGCCGGTTCTAACAGGCAATTGTTCTGAAACACAAATATGATGAGGATATCACTCCTGTTAGCAGTTTGTGTAGCTACCGCTCGCGGGCAACACGCCGACCAGCAGCCGCTCGCCGCGCAAGCGGTGCGGATTGCCGACGCCCTGAGTCTGTTGGGGGAACCCTTGCCCGCGCCCGATACTGCGGAGCTGCGCCGAACCCCAAGCGTGGAACGCATTCAGGAGATACTCGACGTTCGCACCCTGGTGACCGTCGAGATTAACCCGGAAAGCCGGGTGAAAGTCACCCGAGGCGCCGCGAAAGCGGAGCTCGTGGAGCAAGGCTGGCGAGTTTTTCTTGTGAAAGTGCTGAACGGCGCCGGCATCACGCCCGTCCTTGGAGTAGACAGCCCTAATGCCGGGCAGATCGCGAACCGAAGCGAATTTGCGATTCCGCGCCGTTACTTAGACCTGGAATTCTTTGCGAAGCCGCCTTTGCAGGAGCGCCTCTCGGGACTCGAGATTGAATATCGCGTTCTTCAGATCTATTGCCGCGACCGGGGAAAACGCGAGGCCAAGCTGATCTTCAGCATCGGCCAAGGCTCCGGCGATCTCGGGTTCCGCAGCGAGGCCGATATCCTGTTCACCGCTCTGCCCGCGGCGAAGGTTGCCCTCCATGTCTTGGATACGGACGGAACGCCTACCACCGCGTCCTTCGAATTCCGAGATGCGAGAGGGCGCGTCTATCCTTCTCCTTCGAAGCGCCTCGCGCCCGATTTCTTTTTTCAGTCTCAGGTGTACCGCGCTGAGGGCGAGTCCGTGTCGCTTCCTCCCGGAGACTACTCGGTCGAGTGCACACGCGGGCCAGAGTACCGGCATATCACTCGAGCGTTCTCCATGGGCCAATCTCCCCTAAACCTGACTTTCCGGCTCCAACGCTGGATCGATCCCGCCGCCATGGGATGGATCTCCGGCGACCATCACATCCATGCAGCGGGCTGCTCGCATTATGAAAAGCCAACCGAAGGCGTGTTTCCGGAAGACATGATGCGCCATATTCGCGGCGAGGATCTGCGAGTCGGCGCGGTCCTGACGTGGGGTCCGGGCTGGTATTTTCAGAAAACGTTTTTCGAGGGACGCGATAACCCGCTCTCCAGCCCCGTTACTAAAATGCATTACGATGTCGAGATCTCCGGCTTTCCTTCAAGCCACACCGGACATCTCGTGCTCCTCGGTCTCGAGCAGCAGGACTATCCCGGGACCAAGCGGATCGAAGATTGGCCAAGCTGGGGCATTCCGGTCCTCCGCTGGGCCAAGCAGCAGGGCGCCGTGGTCGGCTACCCCCATACGGGCTGGGGCTTGGAGCTGAAGCAGGAGAAGCTCCCGACCAGCGAAGTGCCGCCCTTCGACGGTATCGGCGCCAACGAATACATCGTGAGCGTCACCGAAGGCCTTCCCGACTTCATCTCTGCCGTGGACACGCCGTACGCCTGGGAACTGAACATCTGGTATCACACTCTGAACGCGGGATTCCGCACGCGGCTCAGCGGCGAAACCGACTTCCCCTGTATCTACGACGGACGCGTGGGACTGGGAAGGAGCTATGTGCGCCAGACAGGCGCCCTCGACTACAACGATTGGATTCACGGCATTCGCGAGGGCCGCGCTTACGTTTCTAACGGGGAGAGCCATCTGCTCAATTTCCAGGTGAATGGCGTGCGAGTGGGAGAAACCGGAAGCGAGATTCGCGCTGCCTCCCCTATCGACCTCACCATCACCGCGTCGGTAGCGGCGGTCCTTTCCGACAAGCCGCCTACAGACGCCCGAGCTCTCCCCTACTCCGAAAAACCCTACTGGTCTCTCGAGCGAGCTCGAATCGCGGGTACACGGCGAGTACCGGTCGAACTGGTCGTGAACGGAGAGCCGGTGGCGCAGACGGTCATCGAAGCCAACGGGAATTTACGCCCCGTCCAGTTCCATAAGCGTGTCTCGGAAAGCTCCTGGGTGGCGCTCCGCATATTGCCCTCGTCTCATACGAATCCAGTCTTTGTCACTTTCGGAGAGAAGCCCGCCCGCGTGCGTTCCAGCATTGAATGGTGCATTCGGGCGGTCGAGCAGTGCAAGTCGCAGAAGCTGGCGCAGATTCGCCCTTCCGAGCGCGGCGAAGCCTCGAAAGCCTATGATCGGGCTCTCTTGAAATACCGTTCACTTTTGTAAACCTCAGAGCTAAAGTCTGGTACTCTGCATCACAGAAGGAAAGCTGACGTAAGTACGTTGGCTCACAATGGCGCAAACGGCGCATCATCTTTGTAGCCGCTCCCTTCTGCGGTATTGTGGTCTGCTATGGATAGTTACTGCCATGTTACGGATGGCCGAGTCGAGAACGCAAACAGCCGAAAATGACACAACACTTGTTGATCACGGGCGGTGCTGGCTTTATTGGTTCGCACGTAGCGCGGGAGTTGCTCCAGAATGGGTATCGGGTGCGAGTGTTAGACAACTTGACACCGCAGGTACATGGCGAAGGCAGAAAGCGCCCGGACTATCTTCCTGAGGGCGTAGAGCTCATCGTAGGGGATATCCGCGAGAGAGCTGCCGTGAAACGAGCTCTCAAAGGGATTGACGCTGTATACCACTTCGTAGCTGCTGTCGGGGTGGGACAGAGCATGTATCAGATTGAAGACTACACCAGCGTCAACAATCTGGGCACCGCCGCGCTCCTCCAGACCTTGACCGAACAGCCGGTCGCTCGACTGATTGTCGCCTCAAGCATGAGCGTATACGGCGAGGGTCTGTACCGCGCGCGCGACGGCAGCGTAAGGACAGCCGCGGACCGCACGGTGGAGCAGCTTCGCTCAGGCGACTGGGAGGTAAAAGACGAGAACGGCGAAATACTTCACCCGGTGCCTACGCCCGAAAGCAAGACGCCTTGTCTCTCCTCTGTTTATGCTCTTTCCAAGTATGACCAGGAGCGCCTTTGTCTCATGGTCGGCCGTGCTTATGGGATGGCCGCCGTCGCGCTTCGTTTCTTTAATGTTTATGGGCCCCACCAGGCCCTCTCCAATCCGTACACGGGTGTATTGAGCAACTTTGCATCCCGGCTCTTGAATGGTCAGGCGCCTGTTATTTTCGAAGACGGTATGCAGAAGCGTGATCTCGTCAGCGTGAGGGATGTAGCCCGCGCCTGCCGCCTTGCCCTCGAGACTTCTGAAGCGGCCGGCCGTGTTTTCAATATCGGCACGGGCCAACCCTATACCATTCGCGAGGTCGCCGAGCGGATGGCCCGGGTTCTGGGAAAGCCCAATCTCCATCCCGAAATCAAGGGCAAGTATCGAGCGGGCGACATTCGGCACTGCTTCGCTGACATTGGCTTGGCCCAGAAGGTCTTGGGATATCGGCCCACCGTCTCTCTCGAAGCAGGAATCGAAGATCTGGCCGATTGGCTGGATGGCCAGGTGGCAATTGACCGCGGGCCGCAAGCGCGGGCCGAGCTTGCTGCTCGTGGACTCATGGTATGAGCCGCCACGTTTTGATCACCGGCGGCGCTGGGTTTATTGGGTCGAATCTCGCGCATCGGATGCTCAGCCGCGGCCGGCGGGTCGTAGTTGTTGACAATCTTTCCCGTCCCGGCGTCGAAGCGAATCTGCAACGCCTCATGGACGAGTTTCCCCGCGAACTGGATTTCGAGCAACTCGATATGGCTTCGGCCTCCCACCTGCGCCGGTTGGTACGGCAAGCCGACGAGATCTATCACTTGGCTGCTCAGGTCGCCGTGACGACGAGTCTCGACCGGCCAATGCTCGATTTCGAAACGAACGTTCGGGGAACCATCAATCTCCTGGAAGCCGCTCGTTCATCGGTTGCCTTGAGAGCGTTCCTTTTCACGTCGACGAACAAGGTATATGGCTCGCTGGGTGACTTGGCGGTTCGGCACAGCGAAAATCGGTATCAGTTCACCAGCCGGGAGGCTCAGCACGGTGTCTCCGAACAGCGCCCTCTCGATTTCCATACGCCTTATGGCTGCTCCAAGGGAGCCGCCGACCAGTACGTTCTCGATTACGCGCGCAGCTACCGTCTTCCTTCGATGGTTTTCCGCATGAGCTGCATCTATGGACCGCGCCAGTGCGGTACCGAAGACCAAGGCTGGGTTGCACATTTCATATTGCGTTCCGCCGCGAGCGATCGGATCACCCTGTATGGGGACGGCATGCAGGTGCGCGACGTCCTGTTTGTCGACGATCTACTCGACGCGTTCGCGCTCGCCGTGGCAAATGTCGATCGGACCGCGGGTCAGCCATTCAATATCGGGGGAGGACCGGCGCTCACAACAAGCCTGCTGGAACTGCTCGCCCTCATCACGGAGGTGACTGGGACGGAAGCGCCGGTCCATTTCGCTCCTTGGCGGCAGGGAGATCAGCGCTGCTACATTTCGGATATTCGCAAATTCCGTCAGTCCACCGGCTGGCATCCGAGAGTCGGCATCCGCGAAGGAATCAGCCGAGTGCACCATTGGCTCACGACGAAACCGGCGCATGCGCTACTTACTGCTTAATCCAAATTGGAGCTTCGAAGGAAGCATTTATTTCGGCTGCCGCGAACCGCACCTGCCTCTCGAGTTCGGCTACTCGAAGGCGATTTTGGAATCACAAGGACACGAAGCGATGCTGGTTGACGGCCAAATGGATGCGCTCTCGCCCGAAGCGATCCGTCGCCAAGTGAAAGAGTTCCGGCCGGATTTCACCGTCATCACCACCGCGCCGAGCTATCTCTTCTGGCGCTGTGCTCCGCCGGAGCTTCGAGTTCCGCAAGATATCTTAACTGAAATTCGCGATGTCGCCGGCAAGGTCGTAGCTGTCGGGCCGCACGCTTCCACGACCCCACGCGCCACGCAACGTAAGCTCGGGGCCGATTTCGTCGTCCGGGGCGAATGCGAGGAACTGCTCGATCGATTGGATCGGTTGCCGCACCACCCGCACTCCTCCGATATGTCCGCGTTGCCCGCGGTTCAGTGGCCGGACGCAACCATCCGCCGCCACTTGCATCACCACCATCGCTTCGATAGGGCGCCGGCCGGACCCGGCGCGGAAATGGAAACGTCGCGCGGATGCCCCTACCACTGCACCTTCTGCGCCAAAGATAATTTTCGGAGCGATTTCCGGCGCCGGCCTCTTGGGACGATTCTTCAGGAATTAGATGGCCTGCTTGCTCAAGGCGTGGAGTACATCTACTTCATCGATGAGATCTTCCTGGTCAATGGGCCGCTTCTCGAAGCCTTGGTCGATCGCAGAATCAAGTTCGGCATACAAACGCGTATCGATCTCTGGAGCGAACCTATGCTCGATTTGCTGGGCCGCGCGGGCTGCGTCTCCATTGAAGCCGGAGTCGAGAGCATAACAGTCGAAGGCCGCAAGTTGCTGGACAAGAACTGCAAGATGTCCACGGACGACTTGGCCTCGCGGTTGATTTTCGCGAAGTCGCGCGTTCCGTTTGTGCAAGCCAATCTTCTCGAGTCGCTTCACGACGACCCCGCGGAGGTGAAAGCCTGGCGCGAGCACCTGATTGCTTCCGGTGTTTGGGCGAATGAGCCGGTCCCGCTGTTCCCCTATCCAGGGTCTCCTGACTACACGCGAAAGTGGGGCGTGCCGGACGATCGCGCCTGGGAGCGCGCGCACGAATACTATCTGGGCTCGTTCCAATCGTTTAGCGATGTGCAAGATCAGCGCCCGTCGGCGCTGGTTGAAATCGAGCGATGAGGGTTCTCCTCACAACAGATACTGTTGGCGGGGTTTGGACATTCGCAATCGACTTGGCGCGTTCGCTGCCCGCTGACGTACACATCTGCACCATGGGCCAGGAGCTCTCTCCCGCGCAGCGTCGCGCGGCGGCTGGGCTAGAGCTCTACGAGAGCGCCCACAAGCTCGAGTGGATGGAAAATCCGTGGCAGGACGTCGACCGCGCAGGACGGTGGCTGCTGGGACTCGAGCGCGCCATCCGGCCTGACTCCGTCCATCTCAACGGACTGGTCCATGGAGATCTGGCCTGGCAATCTCCCGTGGTGATCACTGCTCATTCCTGTGCGCTCTCGTGGTGGCGGGCGGTCAAAGACGCCGAAGCTCCGCCGGATTGGGATGAGTACCGCCGGCGCGTGCGGCGTTCGCTTCGGTTCCGAACGAACGAGCCGGATCTGCTCTTCCACGACGGCGGCGTCAATCAACTTCTGCGCAATCTGGATGCTCTGCCGTCTGCGCACCTCGCCGTGGACGCGCTCTGGCGCTTGACCATGGAGACCGCGCTCGAACTCGCTGGGTGAACAGTACGCCAGTGACGAATGCAGCCGCCGGTCATTATAGATCGATTCCAGAAATTCTCCGATCCGTGTTTTCGCATCGGCCAAG
>JAVHMZ010034586.1:0-12585 GCA_034782995.1 Amazona versicolor | reverse complement strand
CTAATCGCTGTAGCCTTCCTAACACTAACCGAACGAAAAATCTTAAGCTACATACAATCCCGAAAGGGACCAAACATTGTTGGCCCCTTCGGGTTATTACAACCCGTTGCCGATGGTGTCAAACTATTTATCAAAGAACCCATCCGCCCCTCCACATCCTCACCACTCCTATTCATCACAACCCCGATACTAGCCTTCCTCCTCGCACTAACAATCTGAACTCCCCTACCCCTCCCACTCCCCCTTGTAGATCTGAACCTGGGCCTCCTCTTCCTTCTAGCAATATCCAGCCTAGCGGTCTATTCAATCCTATGATCAGGCTGGGCATCAAACTCTAAATACGCCTTAATCGGCGCACTACGAGCAGTATCACAAACTATCTCCTATGAAGTTACCCTAGCCATCATCCTCCTATCCATAGTTATATTAGCCGGAAACTACACCATAACCACCCTCATCACCTCACAAGAACCCATATACCTTATATTCTCCTCCTGACCTCTCGCAATAATATGATACATCTCAACACTGGCCGAAACAAATCGCTCCCCGTTCGACCTCACAGAAGGAGAATCAGAGCTTGTCTCAGGTTTCAATGTAGAATACTCCGCAGGACCATTCACCCTGTTCTTCCTAGCCGAATACGCGAACATCATATTAATAAACACACTAACCACCCTCCTATTCCTAAACCCAAGCACACTTAACCCGTCCCCAGAACTCTTCCCCCTAATCCTAGCCACAAAAACCCTCCTCCTCTCCTCAAGTTTCTTATGAATCCGAGCCTCCTACCCACGATTCCGATACGACCAACTTATACACCTCCTCTGAAAAAATTTCCTTCCATTAACACTATCCCTTCACCTCTGACACACTAGCATACCCATCTCTTACGCGGGCCTACCTCCTTACCTAAGGAAATGTGCCCGAACGTCAAGGGTCACTATGATAAAGTGAACATAGAGGTATACCAACCCTCTCATTTCCTAACAAACTTAGAAAAGCAGGAATCGAACCTACACAGAAGGGATCAAAGCCCTCCATACTTCCTCTATATTATTTCCTAGTAAGGTCAGCTAACAAAGCTATCGGGCCCATACCCCGAAAATGATGGTTTAACCCCTTCCCTCACTAATAACCCCCACTGCAAAACTAATCTCAACCCTAAGCATCCTACTAGGAACAACAATCACAATCACAAGTAACCACTGAACCACAGCTTGGGCAGGACTAGAAATCAACACCCTATCAATCATCCCTATGATCTCAAAATCCCACCACCCACGAGCCATTGAAGCTGCAACCAAATACTTCTTAGTACAAGCAGCTGCTTCAACGCTAATACTCTTCTCAGGTATAATCAACGCATGACACACAGGACAATGAGACATCACCCAACTCACCCACCCTCCAGCATGCCTCCTACTAACCACCGCAATTGCTATCAAGCTAGGCCTAGCCCCATTCCACTTTTGATTTCCAGAAGTACTACAAGGATCATCCCTTACCACAGCCCTACTCCTCTCGACAATTATAAAGCTCCCACCAACCACACTCCTACTCATTACATCCCACTCATTAAACCCCACCCTACTCACTACCTTGTCCATCACATCTATTGCCCTGGGCGGCTGAATAGGCCTAAACCAAACACAAACCCGAAAAATTATAGCCTTCTCATCCATCTCCCATCTAGGGTGAATAATAATCATCCTCACCTACAACCCTAAACTAACCCTACTAACCTTCTACATTTACATCTTAATAACCACCTCCATCTTCCTTACCATAAACACAACCAGCATCTCAAAACTATCAACACTACTAACCTCATGAACCAAAACCCCCATATTAAGTACAACCCTAATGTTAACACTACTATCACTAGCAGGCCTCCCCCCACTAACAGGCTTCCTGCCCAAATGGCTCATCATCCAAGAACTCATCAAGCAAGAAATAACCACAACAACCACAATCATCTCCATAGCATCACTCCTGGGGCTATTCTTCTACCTACGCATGGCATACTGCTCCACTATCACACTTCCCCCCAACCCCTCAAGCAAAATAAAACAGTGATCCACCAAAAATCCTACCAACACCCTAATCTCCGCACTCACCTCCCTATCTATCTCACTCCTCCCACTCTCCCCTATAATCTTCACTGTCACCTAAGAAACTTAGGATAATATAAACCAAAGGCCTTCAAAGCCTCAAACAAGAGTTAAAGCCTCTTAGTTTCTGCTAAGGTCCGTAGGACGCTAACCTACATCTCCTGAATGCAACCCAGACACTTTCATTAAGCTAGGACCTCCCTAGGCAGGTGGGTTTCGACCCCACAACATTCCTAGTTAACAGCTAGGCGTCCAAACCAACAGACCTCTGCCTAAGAGACTCTGATGTGCTCTAAACACATATCAATGAGCTTGCAACTCAACATGAACTTCACTACAGAGTCGATAAGAAGAGGAATTAAACCCCTGTAAAAAGGACTACAGCCTAACGCTTAGACACTCAGCCATCTTACCAACTTACCTGTGACCACAACCCGATGACTATTCTCAACCAACCACAAAGACATTGGCACCCTTTACCTAATTTTCGGCGCATGAGCTGGCATAATCGGTACCGCCCTAAGCCTACTCATTCGCGCAGAGCTCGGCCAACCAGGAACCCTCCTCGGAGATGACCAAATCTATAACGTAATCGTCACGGCCCATGCCTTCGTAATAATCTTCTTCATAGTAATACCAATCATAATCGGGGGATTCGGAAACTGACTAGTTCCCCTCATAATTGGTGCCCCGGACATAGCATTTCCACGCATAAACAACATAAGTTTCTGACTACTTCCCCCATCCTTCCTCCTCCTACTAGCCTCCTCCACAGTAGAAGCAGGAGCGGGCACAGGATGGACAGTCTACCCCCCCTTAGCCGGCAACCTAGCCCACGCCGGAGCCTCAGTAGACCTAGCCATTTTCTCCCTCCACCTAGCCGGTGTATCCTCCATCCTAGGAGCAATCAACTTCATCACCACAGCCATCAACATAAAACCACCTGCCCTATCACAATACCAAACCCCACTATTCGTATGATCAGTCCTAATCACAGCTGTATTACTACTACTAGCACTACCAGTCTTAGCTGCCGGAATTACCATGCTCCTCACAGACCGTAACCTAAACACAACATTCTTCGACCCCGCTGGGGGAGGAGACCCAATCCTATACCAACACCTATTCTGATTCTTCGGGCACCCAGAAGTATACATCCTTATCCTACCAGGATTTGGAATTATCTCACATGTAGTAGCCTACCACGCAGGTAAAAAAGAACCATTTGGCTACATAGGCATAGTATGAGCCATACTATCAATTGGATTCCTGGGATTCATCGTATGGGCCCACCATATATTCACAGTAGGAATAGACGTAGACACTCGAGCATACTTCACATCTGCCACAATAATCATCGCCATCCCCACCGGAATCAAAGTCTTCAGCTGACTCGCCACACTACACGGAGGGACCATCAAATGAGACCCCCCCATACTATGAGCTCTTGGATTTATCTTCTTATTCACCATTGGGGGCCTCACAGGAATCGTCCTAGCAAACTCTTCACTAGACATCGCCTTACACGACACATACTATGTAGTAGCACACTTCCACTATGTCCTATCAATAGGTGCCGTCTTCGCCATTCTAGCCGGACTCACCCACTGATTCCCCCTATTCACCGGATACACCCTAAACCAATCATGGGCCAAAGCCCACTTTGGGGTTATATTTACAGGCGTAAACCTAACCTTCTTCCCCCAACACTTCCTAGGACTAGCAGGCATACCACGACGATACTCCGACTACCCAGATGCCTACACCCTATGAAACACCCTATCATCTATTGGCTCACTGATCTCAATAACAGCTGTAATCATACTAACATTCATCATCTGAGAAGCCTTCGCCTCCAAACGAAAAACACCACAACCAAGCCTAACCTCTACCAACATCGAATGAATCCACGGCTGCCCACCCCCATACCACACCTTCGAAGAACCCGCCTTTGTCCAAGTACAAGAGAGGAAGGAATCGAACCCCCATATACTGGTTTCAAGCCAGCCGCATATAAAACCATTTATGCTTCTCTCTCATGGGGTGTTAGTAAACTAATTACATGGCCCTGTCAAAGCCAAACTATAGGTGAAACCCCTATACACCCCTACATGGCCAACCACTCACAACTAGGATTCCAAGATGCCTCCTCCCCAATCATAGAAGAACTGATCGAATTCCACGACCACGCCCTCATAGTTGCCTTAACCATTTGCAGCCTCGTCCTTTACTTGCTAACACTTATACTCATAGAAAAACTATCATCAAACACCGTCGACGCACAAGAAGTCGAACTGATTTGAACAATCCTACCCGCCATTGTTCTTATCCTACTAGCCTTACCATCCTTACAAATCCTCTACATAATAGACGAAATCGACGAACCAGACCTAACCCTAAAAGCCATTGGACATCAATGATACTGATCCTATGAATACACAGACTTCAAGGACCTATCATTCGACTCCTACATAATCCCCACAACAGAACTCCCAACAGGATACTTTCGACTCCTAGAAGTAGATCACCGCGTCATTATCCCAATAGAATCCCCAATCCGCATAATCATCACTGCCGATGACGTTCTCCACTCATGAGCCGTACCAACGCTAGGAGTAAAAACCGACGCCATCCCCGGACGACTCAACCAAACATCATTCATTACCACCCGGCCAGGAATCTTCTACGGCCAATGCTCAGAAATTTGCGGAGCCAACCACAGCTTTATGCCTATTGTAGTAGAATCTATCCCCCTTACCCACTTCGAGGCTTGATCCTCACTTCTAATATCCTAATCATTAAGAAGCTATGCACCAGCACTAGCCTTTTAAGCTAGACAAAGAGGGAACCCCCCTCCTTAATGATATGCCCCAACTCAATCCAAACCCCTGATTTTCCATCATAATCATATCATGACTAACATTTTCACTAATCCTTCAACCAAAAATACTATCATTTATCCCCACAAACACCCCCACCAACAAAGCACCTATAACCACAAAAAATAAGCCTTGAACCTGACCATGATCCTAACCTTCTTTGACCAATTCTCAAGCCCATACCTCCTCGGAATCCCATTAATCCTCCTCTCAATACTACTACCCCCCCTCCTCCTCCCCGCCCCTAACAACCGATGAATCACAAACCGCCTATCCACACTACAACTTTGACTCACTAACATAATCACTAAACAACTCATAACCCCACTAAACAAACCGGGCCACAAATGAGCCATTATCTTAACACCCCTAATAATGCTCCTACTAACAGTCAACCTCCTAGGCCTACTACCCTACACATTTACCCCAACCACCCAACTATCAATAAACATAGCACTTGCCTTCCCACTATGACTCGCAACCCTACTCACAGGCCTCCGAAACCAACCCACAATCTCCCTAGGACATCTCCTACCCGAAGGCACACCCACCCCATTAATCCCAGCCCTAATCCTAATCGAAACTATCAGCCTACTCATCCGCCCACTAGCCCTAGGCGTCCGTCTTACAGCCAACCTTACCGCAGGACACCTTCTCATCCAACTTATCTCAACAGCTGCTATTACACTTCTTCCAATCATACCTGCAGTATCTGCCCTCACCGTCATAGTCCTCTTCCTACTAACAATACTAGAACTGGCGGTAGCTATAATCCAAGCCTACGTCTTCGTCCTCCTACTAAGCCTTTACCTACAAGAAAACATCTAATGGCCCACCAAGCACACTCATACCACATAGTAGACCCTAGCCCATGACCTATCTTCGGAGCAACCGCCGCCCTACTAACTACATCCGGACTGATCATGTGATTCCACTATGACTCCTCACAATTACTAACCCTCGGACTAACATCAATCATTCTAGTCATAATCCAATGGTGACGAGACATCGTACGAGAAAGCACTTTCCAAGGCCACCACACACCCACTGTCCAAAAAGGCCTACGATACGGAATAATCCTATTCATTACATCAGAAGTATTCTTCTTCCTCGGCTTCTTCTGAGCCTTCTTCCACTCAAGCCTAGCACCCACCCCAGAACTAGGAAACCAATGACCCCCAACCGGAATCACCCCTTTAAACCCCCTAGAAGTACCCCTATTAAACACAGCCATCCTACTGGCCTCCGGCGTTACCGTAACCTGAACGCACCACAGTATCACCGAAGCTAACCGAAAACAAGCAACTCAAGCACTAACACTCACCATCCTCCTAGGCCTATACTTCACCATCCTACAAGCAACAGAATACTACGAAGCACCCTTCTCAATTGCCGATGGCGTTTATGGCTCAACCTTCTTCGTCGCTACAGGGTTCCACGGACTTCACGTCATGATCGGATCCTCCTTCCTAATAGTTTCCCTCCTACGACTAATCAAATTCCACTTTACACCAAACCACCACTTTGGATTTGAAGCAGCAGCCTGATACTGACACTTCGTAGACATCATCTGACTATTCCTCTACCTAACCATCTACTGATGAGGATCATACTCTTCTAGTATATCCATTACAATAGACTTCCAATCTTTAAAATCTGGTACAGCCCAGAGAAGAGTAATAAACATAGTCACATTTACACTTACCTCAACTCTAGCCCTCAGCATAATTCTAACCCTACTAAACTTCTGACTCGCCCAAATAAACCCAGACTCAGAAAAACTGTCACCCTATGAATGCGGATTCGACCCACTAGGCTCTGCCCGACTACCATTCTCTATCCGATTCTTCCTCAGTAGCCATCCTATTCCTACTATTCGACCTAGAAATTGCCCTCCTACTACCACTACCATGGGCCACCCAACTAAAACACCCAACCACCACCCTAATCTGAACCTCCACTATCATCCTCCTTCTAACCCTAGGCCTAATCTACGAATGAATACAAGGAGGACTAGAATGAGCAGAGTAAGAAAGTTAGTCTAAAACAAGACAGTTGATTTCGACTCAACAGACCATAGTCCACCCTATGACTTTCTCCATGCCCCTCCCCCACCTAAGCTTCTACTCAGCCTTCACCCTAAGCAGCCTAGGACTAGCCTTTCACCGAGCACACTTCATCTCCGCCCTACTATGCCTAGAAAGCATAATACTATCAATATATGTCGCCCTATCAACCTGACCCGTCGAAAACCAAACACCATCCCTCATCCTCATACCAATCTTTATACTAGCCTTCTCCGCCTGCGAAGCGGGCACAGGACTAGCAATACTAGTAGCCTCCACACGAACACACGGCTCTGACCACCTACAAAATCTAAACCTCTTACAATGCTAAAAATTATCCTTCCAACAATTATACTACTTCCAACAACCCTCCTCTCCCCCCCAAAACTTATATGAACAAATACCACAATACACAGCCTACTCATTGCCACCCTGAGCCTACAATGGCTAACACCATCATACTACCCATACAAAAGCCTCACTCAATGAACAGGCATTGACCAAACATCCTCCCCCCTACTAACCCTATCCTGCTGACTCACACCCCTCATAATCCTAGCAAGCCAAAATCACCTACAACACGAACCGCCCACACGAAAACGAATCTTCATAACAACCCTAATTGTAGTACAACCCCTTATCATCATAGCCTTCTCAGCTACAGAGCTCACAACATTCTACATCTCATTCGAAGCAACCCTAATTCCCACACTAATCTTAATCACACGATGAGGAAGCCAACCAGAACGCCTAAGCGCTGGCATTTACTTTCTCTTTTACACGCTCATCAGCTCCCTTCCCCTATTAATCGCAATCCTATACCTAAACTCACAAACAGGCACTCTCTACTTTCCCGCCCTAAAACTCCACCCCCACTCCACACCACTCACACCGACCAAATACTGATCCACTCTACTACTAAACCTCGCCCTCCTCATAGCCTTCATAGTAAAAGCACCCCTATATGGACTCCATCTGTGACTCCCTAAAGCCCACGTAGAAGCCCCAATTGCAGGGTCCATACTCCTTGCTGCTCTCCTCCTCAAATTAGGCGGATACGGTATCATACGCATTACCTGCCTAACAAATCCATCCACAAACAACCTCCTCCACTACCCATTCATCACCTTGGCCCTATGAGGAGCACTAATAACCAGCTCAATATGTCTGCGCCAAATTGACTTAAAATCACTCATTGCTTACTCCTCTGTAAGCCACATAGGACTAGTCATCGCTGCATGCATAATCCAAACCCACTGATCCTTCTCAGGGGCCATAATTCTCATAATCTCCCACGGCCTAACCTCATCCATACTATTCTGCTTAGCCAACACAAACTATGAACGTACACACAGCCGAATCCTCCTACTGACCCAAGGATTACAACCCCTCCTCCCACTAATAGCCACTTGATGATTACTAGCCAACCTAACAAACATAGCCCTACCCCCAACCACAAACCTAATAGCAGAACTAAGCATTATAGTCGCGCTATTCAACTGATCTACCCCAACAATCCTCCTAACTGGAATCGCCACCCTACTAACCGCTGCATACACACTATTCATACTCACATCAACCCAACGAGGAACCCTGCCCCCCCACATCACAACACTCCAAAACTCAACCACACGAGAGCACCTGCTAATAACCCTCCACCTCCTCCCCATACTCCTCCTAATCCTAAAACCCGAACTAATCTCCGGACCCCTCTCATGCAAGTATAGTTTAAACCAAACATTAGACTGTGACCCTAAAAATAGAAGTTAGACCCTTCTTACCTGCCGAGGGGAGGTTCAACCAACAAGAACTGCTAATCCTTGTATCTGAGTCTAAAACCTCAGCCCCCTTACTTTTAAAGGATAACAGCAATCCACTGGTCTTAGGAGCCACTCATCTTGGTGCAAATCCAAGTAAAAGTAGTGGAAACAACTTTACTCCTTAACACCCTCATACTACTCACACTAACAACCATCCTAACGCCCACACTCCTCCCCCTCCTCCTAAAAAATTTCAAAAACTCCCCCCAAACCATCACCACAACCATCAAAATCGCCTTCCTAACCAGCCTAGCACCAATAACAATCTTCATAAGTTCAGGACTAGAAAGCATCACCTCACATTGAGAATGAAAATTCATCATAAACTTCAAAATCCCACTCAGCTTTAAAATAGACCAATACTCAATACTATTCTTCCCTATCGCATTATTTGTAACATGATCGATCCTACAATTCTCAACATTCTACATAGCATCAGACCCACACGCCACAAAATTCTTTTCCTACTTAACGACATTCTTAGTAGCAATGCTCACACTAACCCTCGCCAACAACATCTTTCTACTTTTCGTCGGTTGGGAGGGGGTAGGAATCATATCCTTCCTACTCATCAGCTGATGATACGGGCGAACAGAAGCCAACACAGCAGCCCTACAAGCCGTACTCTATAACCGAATCGGAGACATTGGCCTCATCCTAAGTATAGCATGATTCGCTTCCACCATAAACTCCTGAGAAATACAACAAATATTCTCACCCACAAAGACCCCTACCCTCCCCCTACTGGGTCTTATCCTAGCTGCCACAGGAAAGTCGGCCCAATTTGGCCTCCACCCCTGACTACCGGCCGCCATAGAAGGCCCCACCCCAGTCTCTGCCCTACTACACTCAAGCACGATAGTAGTAGCCGGAATCTTTTTACTAATCCGCACCCACCCCCTATTAGCCAGTAACAAAACCGCCCTCACCCTATGCCTCTGCCTGGGCGCCATATCCACGCTATTTGCTGCTACCTGTGCCCTTACACAAAATGATATCAAAAAGATCATCGCTTTCTCCACATCTAGCCAACTAGGACTAATAATAGTCACCATCGGACTAAACCTCCCCCAACTAGCCTTCCTTCACATCTCAACCCATGCCTTCTTTAAAGCCATATTATTCTTATGCTCCGGGTCAATCATCCACAACCTAAATGGAGAACAAGACATTCGAAAAATAGGAGGCCTGCAAAACACACTCCCAACAACCACTTCCTGCCTAACCATTGGAAACCTGGCACTAATAGGAACACCCTTCCTATCCGGATTTTTCTCAAAAGACCTTATCATCGAAAACTTAAACACCTCCAACTTAAACTCCTGAGCACTAACCCTAACCCTACTAGCCACAACCTTCACCGCCACATACAGCCTACGAATAACCCTCCTAGTGCAAGCAAAATCCACCCGAACATCAACAATCACCCCAATAAACGAAAACAACCCACAAATCACCAACCCAATCGCTCGCCTAGCCCTAGGAAGCATCACAGCTGGCCTACTAATCACATCATACATAATTCCAACACAAACCCCACCAATAACAATACCTCTACCAACAAAAATCGCAGCTATCACAGTTACAATCCTAGGGGTCATCCTAGCCATTGAACTCATATCCACCACCCACATCATAACCCAACCTAAACAAAACAACTACTTAAACTTCTCCCTCACATTAGGATATTTCAACCCCCTAACCCATCGCCTAAGCTCCACAGCCCTACTAAGCACAGGACAAAAAATCGCCAACCACCTAATCGATCTATCCTGATACAAAAAAATTGGACCAGAAGGACTTGCCAGCCTACAAACCACAGCAACCAAAATCTCTACCACACTACACAAAGGGCTAATCAAGGCCTACTTAGGATCTTTTGCACTATCCATCCTAATCACCCTATTAATACTAACCCAAATCTAATGGCCCCCAACCCACGAAAATCCCACCCCCTACTAAAAATAGTAAACAGCTCCCTAATCGACCTGCCAACACCCCCAAACATCTCTGCCTGATGAAACTTTGGATCCCTTCTCGGAATTTGCCTAGCAACACAAATTCTAACAGGCCTACTCTTAGCCGCCCACTACACCGCAGACACCTCTCTAGCCTTCTCATCCGTAGCTAACACATGCCGAAACGTACAGTATGGTTGACTAATCCGTAACCTTCATGCAAACGGAGCCTCACTTTTCTTCATCTGTATCTACCTGCATATCGCCCGAGGCTTCTACTACGGCTCATACCTGTATAAAGAAACCTGAAACACAGGAGTCATCCTTCTCCTCACCCTCATGGCAACAGCCTTCGTAGGATATGTCTTACCATGAGGCCAAATATCATTCTGAGGGGCTACAGTCATCACAAACCTATTCTCTGCCATCCCCTACATCGGACAAACCCTAGTAGAATGAGCCTGAGGAGGGTTCTCCGTAGACAACCCCACCCTAACCCGATTCTTCGCCCTACACTTCCTCCTCCCATTCATAATCACCAGCCTAGTCCTTATCCACCTAACATTTCTACACGAGTCGGGGTCAAATAACCCCCTAGGCATTCCATCAAACTGCGATAAAATCCCATTCCACCCCTACTTCTCCCTAAAAGACCTACTAGGATTCATAATCATACTCCTCTCACTCTCCACCCTTGCCCTATTCTCCCCCAACCTACTAGGAGACCCCGAAAACTTCACCCCAGCAAACCCCCTAGTAACTCCCCCACACATTAAACCAGAGTGGTACTTCCTATTCGCATACGCAATCCTACGCTCAATTCCCAACAAACTAGGAGGAGTCCTAGCCCTAGCTGCCTCCGTACTAATCCTGCTCTTAAGCCCCTTCCTCCATAAATCCAAGCAACGAACCATGGCCTTCCGCCCCATCTCCCAACTCCTATTCTGAGCCCTTGCTGCTAACCTATTCATCTTAACATGAGTGGGAAGCCAACCAGTAGAACACCCGTTCATTACCATCGGACAGCTAGCCTCATTAACCTACTTCTCCATCATCCTAATCCTAATCCCCATCACCTCCTCCTTAGAAAACAAAATCCTAAACTAAACTCTAGTAGTTTACAACAAAACATTGGTCTTGTAAACCAAAAGACGAAGGTTACCCCCTCCTAGAGTTCCCACCCAAAAGACCCTCACCCCACAACCAGCGAAACCTCAAACACAACAACACCAAGGCACAAAATAGGCCATAAGCTTTCCCAGATCAAATCTGCCCAAAGCTTATGGCCTACTAACCGCCTTTAGTACATCAACCATGATAGTCCCTCCCACAAAGGTAGCCCCCCCTACCCCCCCACTCATCGTGGGTAGTATATTTACGCTATGTAATTCGAGCATTAATAGTATTCAGGTACACTATATTAGTCTATCAAGGACTATATATTCATGTTATACCACATAGATGTATACTCGGACATTAATTGGAACAGCCCGGTTTCGCTTCATGGGTTAAAGCCTTCATGATCAAAGACCGTTGATTAAATGGCTACAAGACATGCCCTTGGCACTCTTTAATGGAAATGCTCTAGGATACGGCAGTGCTCTAGTATTGGAAATTAATGCTCTATGTCTAATCAATGTTACTTTTTACTCTAATTGTACCAATATACGGATGTGCTTTAGTACAAGAACTTATCGGTCACAGCCCACGAATGGACTAACAATGTCTTGTCCTGAAAGGCTAGTTTC
>JAVHMZ010034372.1:0-12586 GCA_034782995.1 Amazona versicolor | reverse complement strand
CGCTAGTCGACATTGCACAAGTCTTTCATCGAGTGCCCTTAGCAATGCCAAACGACCGGCTGCCGCCCGATTCTTTCTCCAAAATGACAAAAGATCTGGCCGAGGCTAACATTCACATCTCGTGCGGTCCCGACGGTTGTGCGCGGCTTAAAGAACTCCGTGAAATGTATGAACCGTACGCTTATGCCCTCAGTGAATTTTTACTGTCACCTCTTCCTCCCTGGTCGAAGCCCAGTGAAACCAAAGACAACTGGGCAACAAGCGCCTGGAAGAACCTTCAATAATTATCAGGCTGCGCTTCCCGAAGCGAGCTTTGCGTTCAGTTGAATATCCACGCCGGCGAGCGCTTTCGACACCGGGCAGCCCTTCTTAGCCGCCTGTGCTTGCTCCTCAAAAGCGTCCGCCGCTATACCGGGGACATTGGCCACCGTGTCCAACTCGATCCGTGAGATGGCAAATCCATCTCCGCTTTTCTCCAAATGTACTTTCGCCGTCGTGCGGATCTGTTCTGGTTTGAAACCTGCGCGCCCGAGTTGGGCGGAAAGCGCCATCGAGAAGCAGCCGGCGTGCGCAGCTCCTATCAATTCTTCCGGATTCGTGCCCGTTCCGCTCTCAAACCGGCTTTTGAAGCTATATTGGCCGTCAAATGCGCCACTGCCTAGCTTCATGTGTCCGGCGCCATCTTGCAGCGAGCCCTTCCATTCCGCTTCGGCGGATCTTGCTGGCATCGTTTTCTCCTTATCCGTCTGAACTTCTACTCCAGAACGACCTCATCTATATAACACCATTCCCACGACTCTCCCGGCTCAATCGATCGAACAATCGGGTGCTGCGTCGTATGAAAATGTTTCGTAGCGTGTTTATTCTTGGACGAGTCGCAACAGCCAACGTGCCCGCATGTCAGGCACATCCGTAAATGCACCCATCTGTCGCCCATCTTCAGGCATTCCTCGCATCCCTTCGTATGCGGGTGAACATCATGAATTTGATTCGCGTGTGAGCACTGTTTCATTTTTGTTGTGGTCTCGTTTGTGTGAACGGAAGTCTGACTTGAAACGACGTTTCGCCTGGATTTGAACGCAAACGAATGTCCCCGTGGTGCCGTTTGACGATACGGTACACAAAATCCAAGCCGAGCCCTGTGCCTTCACCCACGTCTTTGGTTGTGAAGAACGGTTCAAAGATCCGGCTCTGAATCTCCTCCGGCACTCCAGGGCCGTTGTCGATAACTTCGACCAGAGCATATCCCCCATCAACTGCCGTTCGAATTTGAAGCTCCCCTTTTCCCTTCATCGCGTCAATGGCATTCGTGATGAGATTGGTCCAAATTTGATTTAGTTCGCCACCGTTAGCCATCACTTTCGGAATGGCCGGATCGTAAATCCGATGGACGTTGACGCCGTGCTTCAAGCGATGTCCTAACATCGTGAGCGTGTTGTCAATTCCGCGATGCAAATCAATTTCCTGTTCTTGCATGCGGTCCATGTAGGAATATTCCTTAACGGCTCGCACCAGAATCGAGATTCGATCCGCGCTGTTTTCGATCTCTCTCAGCAAACGTTCAACGTTGAATGTCGCGACCACGCGGCGGATCACCGTTCCAAGCACTCGTTCACCCAAAAGGCTCAACACATGATCGAGACAAGGTGGGTCCATTCCGGTTTCCGCCAGAACCGGCGCATATTCCCATGCGTTTTTAATTCCGTGGTCCTCCATCCAGTCGATCAACTCCTGCTCGCGATCGCTGAGCGCAAGCGTATCGAGGACGGGCGCCGAATCCATCTGCTTCGCCGCTTCAGTTTCAAAATGCTCCAACTTTTCCCGCTGTTGCTCGTTCAGAGAACAGGTCTCGAGTTTTCGATTTGCTTCCGCAAGCTGTTTTTGCGCCTCACGTAAATTGGCGGTGGCGCGACTGATCGCCGAAGCTGGATTGTTGAGTTCGTGCGCAAGACCGGCCGACAGTTTTCCAAGCGCAGCCATTTTCTCGCGATTCTGGTCAATCCTGGCGACTTCCCGAACGCGGTCGGAAAGGACGCCGACCAACCGTTCGCCCATCTCGGGGATGCGTTGCAGCATTTCCGCAAAGTGCACGTCTTCCATGCGCCCGATGCGAGTTCGGCCGGCCGCTCGCACGTTGACCGAGAACTCCTTCATGCGCGAGAACGGCAGCTTCCCCGTCACCACGCCTGCTGAAGCGAGATACAACGCGTCTCCCGTGATCGATTCCCGGCGGGCCTGAATCTCTCCTTCAAAGACGGCGATCATATACGTCGCGGGCGTACCTGAAGATATCAACGTTTCGCCCGACTCAAACACTTCGTTACTAAAGTGAACCGCAAGCCACTCGAGTTCGGTTGGTGCCAGATCAGCAAAAACCGAAATCGTCCTTAGATCATCAAGCGCCGGATGTTGTGACACTGAAATCATGGTTAGTTCCGATTCAGATATTGGTGCACAAACTGCACAGCGATCGACCCCTCCCCGACTCCGGACGCAACGCGCTTAACGGATCCGCTTCGCACATCACCAACTGCGAACACGCCGGGAACACTTGTTTCGAGAAGCATCGGCTGCCGATCGAAATTGCGCGAGGCCAGCTCTTTCGGAATCTGCGGGCCGGTGTAAATGAAACCACGCGGATCACGTGCGACAGCTTCACCGAGCCACTCCGTTCCCGGCTCCGCACCGATAAAGATGAAGAGCGCAGAAGCGGCCACGCGCTCAACTTTTCCGCTCGCATCACAGCGGAGCGACAAAGCTTCGAGGTGATCTTCACCGTGCGCCTCCACGACTTCTGTGGAATGCTCGACATGGATGTTCGGAGTCTTCTTGATCTGATCGATCAGATACTGCGACATCGTTGCGGATAGCGATTTGGCTCTCACGAGAAGAATCACTTGCTTAGCAAAGCGAGAGAAATACATCGCCGCTTGCCCGGCCGAATTTGCCCCGCCGACGATATACACGGTTTCGTCTTTACAGGTGCTTGCCTCCGTCAAACCGCCACCGTAGTAAACACCCGCGCCTTGCAACTTATCGATTCCCGGAACGTTTAACTTGCGCCACTGCAGACCCGACGCAACCACTAACGCGTCACATGAAATCTCGGCTCCGTTGGACAAGGTCAAAACTTTGAACGGCTGTTCGACCCGCAAATTTGTGACCTCCTGCGGAATCAGTAACTCGGCTTCAAATTTTCTCGCCTGTGTCACCGCTCGTACGGTCAAATCCTGCCCGCTCAGGCCGCCGGGAAATCCGAGGTAATTTTCGATTCGCGAGCTGGAGCCGGCCTGACCACCCGGCGCCTCGCGTTCCACGACAACCGTCTTCAGGCCCTCAGAAGCACCATAAACGGCGGCGGCCAAACCCGCCGGACCGCCGCCCACAATCAACAAATCATAGTGCTGCAGCCGCGCCTGCGTCGCCAAATTTAACCGTTCGGCCAGCTCTGCCGTGGTTGGCTCAGAAATGCTTTCGCCGTTGTCGAATACGGCGATCGGCAGATTACGCAGTTTGTCACCAAGATTTTCCAGAAGCCGTTTCGTAGCTTTGTCGTCGCCCGGGTTCTCGACGTCGATAAACTTATACTGCACTTGATTACGCGCTAGAAAATCGCGAAGCTCGAACGACTTCGGCGAATAGCGTGTTCCAATCACGCGCAATCCTTGAAATCGTTGCGGGGTGCACGCGAGCCAGCTACGCAGCAGATCCTCCAACACCGGGTAAAGCTTCTCTTCCGGAGGATCCCAGGGCTTCATCAAATAGTGGTCCAGCCGGACTTCGTTGATCGCCCGGATCGCCGCTTCGGTGTCTGCGTAGGCCGTTAACAGTACGCGTCGAGCTTCCGGGGCAACCTGCAACGCGCTCGCCAGAAACTCGATTCCGTTCATCTGGGGCATGCGGTAGTCGGCCAGTAACAAAGCAACCGACTCATTCCTTTCAGTTAGCCGCGACACAACGTCAAGCGCGGCTGCTCCGGAATTTGCCCGCATGATTCGAAAGTTTTCGCTGAAGTAAGAATTGCGCCGAAGGTCCCGCTCCACCGCGCGGAGCACATCGGGATCGTCATCAATGGCCAAAAGCACCGGTCGCGACATTGTCTCAGTGTAGAAAACGATGCTCCGGTCCGTCACTTGGGTTCACGCTACGCTGATTTGAGTGTCCGATCCTGCGGAGGAGTATGAGCGGCGACTGAGTGCGCGGCAGCGGGAAGCGCATCATTATGATCGGCAATACCGCCAACTCGGCAACTTTCGCCTGGCGTTCGTTGCGTTGGTCGCCGTAGTTATCTGGTTTGCGGTCGCGCGCGGCGCGAGCCTACCGCTTCTCGCCTCTCTTGCGATTGCTGCCGTGGTCGTTACTTTTATCGCGGGCGATCGACTGACCCGCCGGATCCAGATTGCGCGCCGGGGCGTTGCCTATTACCAAGCCGGTCTGACGCGCGTGCGCGAGCGCCGCAACGAACGGGGCGCGACCGGGGAAGAGTACCTCGAGGAAACCCATCCGTATGCCCGCGATCTTGATATCTTTGGGAACCATTCGCTGTTCCAGCTTCTTTCGGTTTGCCGTACTCGGGCGGGCGAACAAAAGCTTGCGGCGTGGCTTCGATCTCCTGCACCGGCCGCGGAAGTTCGATCGCGGCAAACGGCGGCGGGCGACCTGCGGGAACGGCTCGATTTGCGTGAGGATCTAGCCGCTCTCGGCGAGGAGTTCCGCGCTGGCGGCGATCCGGACGCGCTCGCGAAGTGGGCTGCCGCTGAGCACATCTCCATTCCGCGATTTCTTCCCTATGTGGCCGGATTCTTCTCGGTGTTCGGCTTGATCACTCTAGCGGCATTCACGCTCACGCTCTTTTCTGAACCTCGGCTTCGAATCTTGCTGATCATAATTGGGCTTCTGGAAGCCGCGATCTTCTTCCAATGGCGACGCGTGGTCAACCACATCGCTCACTCAGCCGATATGCCCGGCCACAGTCTTATTCTGCTCAGCGCATGCATGGCACGCCTCGAGCAAGAGCAGTTCACATCGGAGCGACTCCTGACCTTGCAAGCTACTCTGCGGACGCCGCAGTCCGCTTCGGTCGCTATCGCGCGGCTACACCGGTTAATGGATCTTCTCGAATCGCGCGAACATTGGCTTCTTCGGTTGGTGGGCCCTTTTGTTCTGTGGACCACTCAGCTCAGCATGGCCGTCGAACTCTGGCGTCAAAAGCACGGATCGGCGATTCAAAGATGGCTCGAGGCCGTGGCCGACTTCGAAGCCCTCAATTCATTAGCGGCTGCCGCTTGGGAGCATCCTGAAGACATTCAACCTGAAATCGGTGGGCACAAGTCTCACTTCGTCGTCCGCAACCTAGCTCATCCCCTCTTGCAGAACTGCGTCCCGAATGATGTCGCTTTAGATCACCAGCGACGGCTGCTGATGGTCAGCGGTTCCAACATGTCTGGTAAAAGCACGCTGCTCAGAACAATCGGAACCAATGCCGTGCTCGCCTTTGCTGGCGCCTGCGTGCGTGCGACTTCGTTTTCTAGCACAGTTTTTTCCTTGGGGGCTTCTATTTACACCGTTGATTCGCTCGAGGGAGGCATATCGCGCTTCTATGCCGAACTTTTACGGGTCCGGCAAATTCTTGATCTGTCCGCACCCGCGCTTTTTCTCCTGGACGAACTCCTGGCTGGTACTAATTCGTATGATCGGCGGATCGGCGCGGAAGCCATTCTTCGAGCCTTGCTTGCCCAAGGCGCGGTCGGGTTAGCGACGACTCACGATTTGGCTTTAGCGAGCATTGCCCTCGGCGGGACCGGCGTGCAAAATGTGCATTTTGCGGACTCTTTCCTGAACGGACGTTTACATTTTGATTACAAACTCCTACCGGGTGTTGTTGAACACAGCAACGCTCTCGAGATCATGCGATCTGTCGGTTTGCGGGTATAAGTTGCGGAATTCCGTCATAGAAACATTGAAGTGTTTGTTGAACGATCGCTACACTGTTTAGAATTCGGAGCGGAGCGAGTTTGCTGAAAGTCCCACTTTTGACGGTGGTGTTGTTTGTCTTTGCCTGCGCGGCTCACGCGCAAAGTACATGGGTCACCATTTCGGGGCAAGTTCTCGATCCGACTAACGCTGCCATCCCGGATGCAGTCATTCGTGTCGACGGTCCCGATCCGAGCACTTCCCACGAGGTCAAAACCGACGTCGCTGGGGCCTATACAGTTCCTTTTCTCGCACCCGGCACTTACCAGATCCGGGCAAGTGCGGCTGGCTTTCGCGAGATATTGCAGAAGAATGTAACGGCGGCTCCGGGGGATGCGATCCAGCTCTCCTTCACGCTGGAGATTGGCGAACTCAGCGGGCATGTAAGCGTGTCCGATATTTTCGATTACTTTCAGATCGCGGAAACGGCGTCACGGCACACCACGATGGACGCGGTTCAGGTAAAGTCATTTCCGACCTTGGGCAGACAGGTGTTCAACATCATTAGTCTCGCTCCAGGAGTGCTTTTCACCCAACAGGAGTTTGGTCCCGGTGGTTATTCGGGTTTGCGAAATTGGGATCTCGATGGCAAATACATCATTAACGGCGGTCTGGAGGGCACCAATCAGTTCTTGCTGAATAACTTTCCCATCAGCTTGACTGGCCGTTGGCAGCTTTCTCCGAGTGTTGATGCGGTGCAGGACGTCCGGGTTCTCACGAACACCTACGACGCGCAGTTTGGTCGAACGGGTGGAGGCACCGTGATTACGACGCTGAAGTCCGGCGGCAACCGCTGGCACGGGGAAACCTACGAATTTCTGCATAACGGCGTGACCGATGCGAATACATTTGATAACAATCTGATCGGACGTGCTCGCGGCAAACACATAGCTCATCAGTATGGGGGCACACTGAGCGGCCCGCTGCGAACGGACAAGGATTTCATATTCCTAAGCCTGGATAACTACTGGGAAGAAGCTCCGTCACCTCTGGTTTCCGATACAGTTCCCTCGCTCCTGCGAGATGGTCAGCATTTCAGCGATTATGGGTTTCGAATTTATGATCCGTATTCGGCTCGTAAGTGCGTTCTCGCAAATTGTTACTCACCTTACATACGCGATCCTTTCCCCGGAAATGTGATTCCGGATTCGCTAATCAGTCCGATTGGCCGTAAGATTATGGCTCTCTATCCGGCGCCTAACGGTCCTGGTCTGTCACAGAACTACAACGCGTCCGGAAATTTAGGCAAGTATCTCTACTTTCAGCCAATTGCCCGATGGGATCATAATTGGAGCGACCGCGATCGGCTGTACGCGCTTTTCGCTTTTGACCATGAGAATCAAAAGCAGAGCGAGAATGGTTTCCCATCCCCCGCTGACTTTGGAGACGGAAATGTGCAGCGAACTTCGCAGCATTATGTTCTGGATTGGACGCGAGTCTCGAGCCCTTCTTCTGTCTGGGACGCGCGGCTCTCGTTCGGAAGATTTACAGAGCTGTTTCCGGATAGCGCCTGTCCTTCGTGCTTAACATCGGCAGATTTGGGAATGAATCTCCCGAGGCCACCCGGTACGCAGACGAACAGCGCTCCCCATATTGTATTGGACCCTTATAGCCCGATTATTGGAAACACTTACTCGTGGGGAACGGAAAACCAGATTGACTTCTCGCCGAACCTGATGCTGAACCGCGGCAGACAGGTGCTCCATTTTGGTGCCGAGATTACAGGTGCAGCAATTGGCCAGGGAAATCCTGGCCGGGCAAATGGAAGCTTTCTGTTTGATCATTATTGGACCGCGCAGTACGACTCGCGTTACAAAGGCTTCTATGATGGAACCGGCATTGCCGACCTTCTGCTCGGTCTTCCGAGCCGGGGATATATTGATTACAACGATAGCTCGTACCGTCGCTGGCCGTACTTAGCCGGTTATGCGCAAGACACGATTAAGCTCGCGCCACGCTTTAGCGTAAGTTTAGGCCTTCGTTATGACGTGCAGGTTCCCTTCTCGGAGCTACACGGACGCCTGAATGCCGGGTTCGACCCGGCGGCCACGAATCCACAGAATGCATCCATTCTGGCGAGATGGAACCAACAGCTTGCAGATTGGAACAGAGCAAATCCAAGCATTCCATATCCAGCACCACCTTCCAAGTTCGTTGGCGGACTGCAGTTCGCCAGCGGATCAGATTCACGGGCGTTCCACACGGATTGGGCGGATGTACAGCCTCGCATTGGCATTGCCTGGAGTCCGGCAGAGAAAACAGTTATCCGCGCGGGCGCTGGAATTTTTTACCGCACCGCCACTCAGTTTGGCCAGTCTTACGGTTACAATCAGCCCACCTACTATCAGCGAACTCTTGACGGGTTTACTCCCTCTGCCCATGGAAATCAACCCTACTCGCTCGCTGATCCTTTTCCGAACGGTCTTGTTTCACCGAAAGGCGCAAGTCTCGGGTTAACGGCTAATCTCGGAAACCCCGTCGATTTTGATGGCCGCAACCGCCCCATTCCGCGCACCTACCAATACTCGTTCGGCCTTCAGCGGGAACTGCCAGGTTTGATTCTGCTCGAAGCCGATTACTCCGGTAGCCGAACCGTGCACGACGCGATGCCGGTTGAATTAAGCGCCGGATTGGATGATTACCGGATCAAGAATCCGGCCGACGAGAATTACTTGAATACCTTGGTGCCGAACCCATTCATTGGGTCTGTTCCGTCATATACGCCGCTTGGCGGCGCTCATCAGGTTCCAATCGCATTTCTCATGCAGCCGTATCCACAATTCGACGGCGTGACCCAGACTAACCTACCAGTGGCGCGGTATCGGTATGATTCTTTGCAGCTGAAGTTAGAAAAGCGTGTAATTGATGTTGCACCCGCAGGTATCTTGTCTTTTCTCTTTTCTTATACATTTTCCAAATCGTTCGCGATGGATCATCTATTGAATCCGTCTGATCCGAGTGCGAAACCGGTGCGTGAGTTGTCCGCTGAGGATCGCCCGCAGAGTGTCGGTTTCGCTGGAACCTGGGATCTGCCGCTGGGGTGGGGACGGCGCTTCTTCAGCGATGCGAACCCGTTCTTGGGAGCGCTAATCAACAGTTGGTCGGTTGATTGGATTTATACGTTTGCATCCGGTGTTCCCGTCGACGCGCCGGATGGAACGTTCGTGTGCGGAAGCTATCGTGCACCGGGCGGACAAACCCGGCAGCACTGGTTTAACAACAATCCGGACTGCTGGATTCCACGCGCGTCCTGGGAATACCGAACAACGCCGGATCGGCTACCCAATATCCGAACGCCTGCAGCAGGTCAATTGAACCTTTCAGTAGAGAAAACAATCTGGTTTTCTGACCGCCACACCCTTCAACTCCGCGGCGAAGCATACAATCTTACAAACACCCCCGTGTTCCCCGCCCCCAGCACGGACCTTGGTGATTCCCGCTTCGGCGAATTGCCTCTTCGTCAGGCCAACTTTGCCCGCTATATACAACTGGCGTTGCGATTCAGCTTCTGACAAAATTTCAAGCCGAAACGTTCGCTTTTGTACGTACTTCTGAGTGGTATTAAACTGCGGCCTGCGGGTTCTGTTCCAGTTTGGGTCAGTGGGGCTGATGTGGGAGATGCTCCTGCGCTTTCATCGTGTGGAGTCCGGATATGCGGAGAGTTTCTCGCGGAGCTCGGAGGCGAATACGTCGCCGTTCCAATCACGGATCATCACGCGGGGGAGTTGATATCGGTTTGGCTTGGTTACTTCCCATGCGGCGTATGCCGCGGTGAAACCGGCTTCGCGGACGAGCGCGATTGTTTCGGCGGTGTAGTCGGACGGTTGCCCGTTGGGGTAGGCGAACAGGTTGACCTGTCGGTTCAAAATGAATTCGAGATCGCGTTTGCTTTGCACAATTTCATGCCGTTGCGCTTCGATGGGCAGATTTGACAACACCGGGTGAGTGACGGTGTGAGCACCGATGGTGACCAGGCCGTCGCGCGCGATTACGGCGAGCTCGTCGGCGTTCATCATGCGGCGATCGGGGCGAGCTCCTGGCCGCGGGTGAGAGATCGAGAAAAACCCCTGCTCGCGGTAACGGGCAAAAGCTTGACGGTATTCGGTGGCACCGGGGTCCGGGTCGGGGTCGTCCCAATCCCAATTCGGTGGTGTACTGGCGAGATACTTGCGCTCCAGTTCGTCCCACCACATCTCGTATGGGGAACCAATGGAACCTGAGATCACGAAGATGGTCGCGGGCATGTCGTGCTTTTCGAGCAGCGGTTTCGCGTTCTGGAGATTGTCGGCGTAGCCGTCGTCGAAAGTGACAGTGATTTTGACCGGCAACGATCGCATGACCTCCAGGTGTTCGGCAAAATGCCCAGCAGAAACGCAGCTTGTCCAGGGGTCGGGACGCAGTGTGTTGATGCGGTGGTACATCAGCGCGAGTGGGCGCATTCCGTTTTGTAGTGCTCGAGCCATTGGAGGAAGCGGGCGCGCTCGGGTTTGGCGCTATGATCTTGAATCGCCGTCGCGCAACAGGAGTCGGGGCGTTGACGGTAGCGTGCAAGGCAGTCGGATGCGACGTAGACCGGGTGACGGAGACCGAGCTTCGCGTAGAAGACCTGGTCATCGTAGAGTCCACGAAACGCGCTTTCCCAGGCACCGGCGAGCAACACGGCTTCGCGGCGGGCGAGCACGGCGCAGGTGCAGGGGGTGAGACTTTCATCGGCAAGGAACGCGTTCACCAGATGTGGCGCAGGAATAATGCGATCGGCGCCCCAGCCCGGGATGGCTGAGGAAACGGTGAAATCCGTGGCGTTTTGGTGGGTGGCGTTCCAGGTGTACCAGCGTTCCGCGGCGGCAGTCGTCATCGCGGCCTCGGGATGCGCATCGAGAACAGTGATTTGCTGTTTGAGTTTGCCGGGGAGCCAGACATCGTCCGCATCGAGGAACGCAATGAGTGCCCCGTGGGAACGGTGAATTCCAAGATTGCGAGTAGCGCTGCTGCCTCGGTTTTCATTGTGGGGATGGGTGAGAAGCGTGATGCGGTAGTCGCGTTGACTCCAGTCGTTCGCGATGTCCCGGCTGTTATCGTTTGAGCCATCGTCGACGAGGACGAGTTCCCAGTCCGCATAGTCCTGCGTGATGACACTTTGGATGGCGTCGTCGAGGAAACGGGCCGAGTTGTAGATAGGGGTGATGATTGAGACCAGAGATGACACCGTTTTTATTAACTCACTGCGAGGACGCGGGCGCTCGGGAGTTGTTCCAGTATTCCCTAGAAGGCTGCCGCCTGCAAGTGGGAGTCTTGGGGAATTCTATGGATTTCCGACATAAATCAAGCCGTCTCCGCTGGCGAAGTTGTTTTGGATCACGGTGACCACGTGCTTGCCCGGAGTGGTGCTGGCGGGTAACGTGAAGTTGATTTGGTAAAGCCCAACCGACATAGGCGTGAGGCCGGCGAAGCTGATGTTTTCGGCCGGGATCGCCGCGCCATCGATTGCAACCGTAACCGGGTTGACGACCCGGGCGAGCGGATCGGTTGGAGCTGCCGCGCCGCTGGGAACCGAGGGATCAGTCGCGCCAAGTCCATCCGCGTACAGAGTGACAACATCGCCAGCCGGGACAGGGTGATTGGCGTCGATGGTGATATAGCCCGCTTTCTGCGCGATGACATTAGCTAGATATGAAGAGCCTGGCGTTGCCGGAACGAGCATGATTTCGTCCGCTACCGTAAACGCCTTGTCAACGTTCACCTGTATCGGATACGGCGTGTTTGGTTGAAGTTCCACAGGAATCTGCGCGTTGATTTGCCCAAAGTGTTCGCCTTTCTGAACGATCTCTCCGACAAAGTAAAGCGGCGCGGGAATGCCACCGATCGTGACCTGCACTTTGTTGAGGTTGGTTGGCAAAGGAATGCTTCCGGCCGAAGCGGTCTGGCCCGGCGGCTGGAAGTTCCGTCCGTAAATGGCGATGATGGTCGCTGGAGCCAGCGGATCCGCTTGGCGCGAATTATTCGCAACAACTCAGCCAAGCTAAAGGGAAACAGTAAGACGACGGCATAACAGTGGTTCATGAAAGCGGCTAATAAACACAAACTCAAGCCAATTAACCAGAGCCTTCTATGTGAATTTTCAGAATAGAGTTGCCAACAAACCAGCGCGAGGCCCGCGAATCCCAAAACAATCCCAGGTTTGCAATGTGAGTCTCTTCAACGCGAACGGTTCCATTTAGCAGGTTTCGTGTTCTTCTTTTTACTAACAGGACGTGCTATCTGGTTGGGGAAGTCTGGCTGGGCGCTCTGGCTTGTAGCCAGCAACGTGATCTACAATGTGTATCCAGTGCTCTTGCAGCAGCACCTTCGGCTCCGCCTTCGCCGTGAGGTAAATTTTGGTTGCCCAGTATGCCGCTCGCCATTTCTGACTTACCATCATTTTGATCCACCATGGGACGTAGGACACGTTCATCATGAGCAGGGCATGATTGCACTATGCCCCACACACCACAACTTTGCAGATGGCGGGAATTACACAACCACCTATCTGCGTGACCTCAAGACAAACTTCCCCAAAGCCCCGCCCAACGGCCGCTTGCCCTGGAACACTTCCAAGGCGCTCGTGATTTTCGGC